>JAEMON010000003.1:30185178-30204141 GCA_030264115.1 Lygus lineolaris | reverse complement strand
TATTAGGTATTGCATGAGGTAGGTACCAAACAACAAGGTAACAAAGTACCTAACTAGAGTGATAATAGGTAGGTACATGAATATGATGATAATAAGCCCTCACCCATAATCCGGTTGGTGAGATCACAAAAACAAACATGTTCATCGTGATAAAAACAAAAACAATTTTTTGTGACAAACAACAGTTTGTTCTTATGATCTCACCAACCGGATCATAGTTGTGGGCTTATTATTATCATAATTCATGTACCTACCTAGATAACTTGTTACTTAGTTACCTTGTTGTTTGGTACCTACCTCATGCAATACCTAATAGTTCCTGTTTCTTGTTTTGTTGTACCTATAGCCCTGAAGATGGATAATAAATTATCCGAAACATTGGCATTATACAAAATTTCTTTTTCCGATCGATTCTCAAGAACTGAATTCTAGTTTACGTACTCACGGTCAAGAACCCTCACCAATATACCATACATGTTCCTATGTTTAAGATGGTGAGTTATACAAAAAACGCGTTTTTTAAAGCGATTTTCGACTCTAAATCTTCAAAATTTGAACCCTTGGAGCACTCCAAAAATTCTGGCCTGATATTGCTGATATTTTGATTTGTTTTTTAGATTTTTAGCTCGATTCCTCGGTCAGATAATAATTATCGTCTGAAACGGATTTCCATGAAGAAAAATTTCAAAAATTTGCATAATTTAAATTTCAAAGCCGTTGCACTAGCTTCATTTTCTTAGAAAATTCGCTTAAAAGAAATGTAATTAGGTAAATCACAACTAGCGGCCTGGAGGGGCCTGAAAGCCCCAATAACTAAGCAACCCCATCGACATCGGAGTTACCGCTGGAGCGGAGTTGTGTTACAATAATATGCTAACAACATACCCACTTTACCGAATTATAAATATTATTATTTAATATAGAGATTAATGTGGGGATTCCACAGAAGGTGTGCTTTGTTTCGTGTTGAGGGAAAACGCTGTCTATTTTTGATTTGCGGATGATGAATCACGGCTGTCATCATCTTTCGTTTTCCACCTGAATATGAATACAATACATAAATATGAAACGCCCATCTTATGTGCTCTATCGATCTCAGGTGATTGTAGTTTCAGTTACAAGCAGAATTTATGTACCTATAATTATTACCCGTATTATTTGGAGAATGTAATTATTTGTTGGCGTGCACATGACTTATTTGAAAACCCAATTTAAAAGGGCTCGGAAGCTGAATTTGCACAGTGTGATGTTTGTACTACTGGAAGGTACCGTCGGGAGTTTTGTTTGAAATCACCGACGTATTCAGATTGAATAGTAAAACTATACGAATGAGCCTCCTCCAGCATGGAACTTATTTTCCGCTAGATTCGTTTCGTTCCGCACTGTGTGGGAAGTTGAAAAACATTCCTCCACCGAGTTCACTCCTATCCTTATTGGTGTATTTCATTCTGGTGCATGTACTTATCAGTTGTGTTTTATCTTCTCCAAATGTTCACATTTTAGTTGGGCAGATTGAAGTAATGAAATATTGAAAACGTGAAACTTGTTTCAAGAGTACCTACTTAATGTAGTTCTCCAGCAAGATATTGGGTTTTTCTGCATAATAAATAATTTATTATTCATGTAACTTATAAGGTAGGTAGCTGATTACCTACTTGACTTACACAATTATTGTGTGAGTCAAGTAATCTGTTACATAGCTTTCACTCCAACAAGTCACGGGGTAACTAATCAAAGGGGCTGACGGATTTTGGTTTTAGTGTATGTATGTCTGTCTGTCTATGACACCAATTTTGATGTTGTTTTTCTTTGCAAAATTATGGCAAAGTTCCTGGCCTTGGTCTGATTAGGCTGTAGCAGAATATACTCATCTTTTCCTTTAATGTTGAATTGTACGTGTACACACATAACCTTAAGCCGAGTTCACATGGACGCGCTTTACGCGTGAAGTCCGCAAAACAGGTTCGCGTAATTGAATTTGATTGGCTGAGGAGGTTGACGCTCTTCACGCGAGAACGACTCTTGAATCAGATTACCGCGTTCATAAATCTTGATATTTTGATGCATTGTACGCTTAGTGGGTTTTGTGAAGGCCGAGGTGGTTGTAACTTATCAGTGAGAAGTGATATCATGGATCTTCAACGAGGTTATTTATCTCTATTCTAGCTCGTCACTACGCGATTCACGTTGGTAGTGCACGGAAGTATATTCTTCCATGTCGGCAGTGTTGCTCATATGAACGGTTTGAAGCGTTTTGCGCTTTTTACGCGAACCTTGACGTCTTCGACGTCGAACCTTAATAACGCGTTTAGCGCTCCCATATGAACCAAGTTTCGCACATCAATGTGTCATGCAGACCTACCTTTTTCCGTGGATTTGTATTCAAGATAGTCTGAAATGGATTTTTATGTAATTTTCCTTCTCCCTCAGCTCGGCGACAAGCCTTTTTGACCTGGATCCATAGCATGTGGACGTCCCGTTTTGCTCCGAGGGGTGTTAAAGAAAAAAACATGTAAGATTGGCAACGATTACGTCTACTGGTTGTAATTAAGTTTTCGTGGTGAAATTGTTTATTAATTATTTAGAGGCTATACGAGTTTGAAAGACGTTGTGTCCTAAACGAAGTGTCTTTTTTCTCAGTAATGTACCTACAGTAGAAGGTTTTTCGAGGGATCGTGAGAAAGGTGACCTGGAGATAAATAAAACGAGCGGTGACGTTGGCAGTTATGAATTGGGTCTCCTTAAGCCTTAATAACCCGAAGGGCAGACAACAGTAGAAGCGAGTGGATTGGTTCATGCCGAAAACCCAATCTTGTCGCCTTTTTAACTCCTAACAATATTCATCAGGTTGAGTAGGAGGAGGAACAAATCCCTGATAAAGTTATGTTTACTTGATGTGGATAGAGGGGTTGGCATCACAAGGGTTGCTCCTCGACCACTGCTTGTGACACGTGTTTAATGACCCTATCCCAAACCTCTTCTTCGCCATTCTCTGACCACACCGACATTCAACGCCTTCCTACCCTCGAAATGGAGCTACCTCGTGTTTCCCCGCGCTTCCTGCAATTCGCATTTCATCCAGAAAACAGGGAAACTCCAAACGCGAGTCGTTGCACTGTGGGTGTTGTTAACCACTAATTTACCTCTAATTTATTTAGAATTTCTAGTTCGATTCGGCCCTCAACTCTTCATTCTACCGTATAAAACTCCCAGGTAGAGCCTTCTCTGGAATGATAGGCTTCAGGTAATATGTACGGGAATATTATGCCGTTCGCTCCCCACAAGGGATTAGGTATTGAATAGAAAACGAAACAGAACTTGATTGTGAATAGCAAATCGATTTTGACAGACGGAAGCTGGGATATCTGGAATGAAAATACCTTGCTATTTGAGTCATCTTAACGTTGGTACCAAGCCCGGCTACCTTACCAAACCTTCATAGAATAGATTATGAATGATCGGGTTTGAATGCATATTTAACTCAACTCAATAAAAATAAAAATACGAAAAGTACATAATATCAGCATACAAATCATGGCTTTGTAGACTGGTTGGTTAGTTAGACCGTCATGCTATAACTGGTAGGACCTGAAGGAATATACCGCTCCTCTTTACGTTTATGTCTGTATGTCTCCATGGTACGGAAGAATCATACTTCGTCCTTCGCAGGAAGAAAATACCTTTTCCTATCGGCTCCTTCTCCAGGCTCTGCCCTCAGCTCTGAAGTTACAAGCCTCAGGAGGAGCTCGAAGCTCAGATCCGAAGCTAACTACCTGTGTCTCTCAGGGGATGCCTTTTCCGGGTGTTGGCTTTACTTTTCCCGCACTGACTTCCCGGCGCCTTCCTCCCTAACGAAGCCGATGGTTGTGGATATGGAGTTGTGAGCTTTGGCTTTTCCAAAATATTCAGCTCCCTCGCTCTTCTTCTAACGGAATCCCCAATTCATGTAGGGGTAAGAGGGGATGGTTATCCCCAGAGATAGAAAGCATAAATGTATTACCTGTCTGCAAGAAAGAGCAAAACCTCATCCATCTATCGCTTCGAGTAAATAATTTTTGTTGAATAACTAAAATAATAAGGGACATTCTTCTAAATACAATATTGTGTTATCGAACTCCCTCCAGAACAGGAAAAGATGCGATTTTTCATGCGGGACATTTGTTGGGTTCTTGGTTGTTACCATCTTGCTGCCACAGGAGACAAACATAACAATCTATAGTTCGAGTTATAACACTTTTGTTCCTCCATAATGGTGATTTTAATTTAATTTCACTCAACACTAATCTCTTCAAGTCTGCCGTGTGAAGGCAAACGAAATGATCTCTGAATTTTTCTAAATTGGTGTTTTTTGCTTTTCCCCCTAATTTGGAACCGCTCTTTCCATTGGTGAATTCAAAAGTTACGAAATCCGACCGGAAAACGTTGAATTTCTGTTGTGATCCGCAATGTCTACTGTATGGTTATACCTGTTGATACCATGTAATAAATCAGTCAGTCATGTAGTTTGTCGTTCCGTCTTCTCTCGGCCCTTTTAAATACACAATAATTGGCAACGAGGACAAAACTGTTAAACAAAAATGTGAGTTCGCGAAGTTTTTGTGTCGTCGGACAAATACATTCGATTGATCGAATTCCCGTCGAAGTGTCCCTTGTTTTTTCACCGACCGTTGCCACTCTAGACTCTACACGTTATCAGGTTACACGCTTCAAGTTATCACGAAAAATTTCGCGTAATTTTCGTACTGTTCAAGTAGGTATATCTTGTAAGTTTTCTTTTCACGTTATCACGTTTAAACTATGTTTAGTTTATGAACCTTTGGTTTTAGTTAATCTACTAAATCATGACCACAAACAAACCTTTAGGAACGTTTTATTCCGTATAATGCGTCGAAAATACAGACAGAAACAGAAGTAAGGACATTGAAAGAAATAGTAAAAAACCAAAAACGTAATAATATAATAATCGAGGTAGGTAGTCAAAAACGCATCGTCTTGAGTCCAGCTGGTGCTGGGGGTTAGGGAAGTGGAGGCGGCGCGATGCTTCGAGGTGGTGAGTACTTCGTTGAAGCCCGAACATCCTCCCCGCAGTGAGAATCTCTCACTGTCTCTCGGTCAGTGTTGGTAGTCTCTTCTGTACCTTCGTGTTGGTTGGCAGATGACTCTGGGTCGGATAAACCTAAGTGGACAGAGCTTGCGTACTAACCTTTGTATAAGGCCATACTGAGTCTTCACATTTGCAACTTTTGGGCATCCATCACTTCCTGGTTGTAGAGAAGAGATTCTCCCAAGGGTCCATTTCAATGGTGGCTGGTTATCGTCCATTATGATTACAATGTCTCCAACCTTTGCCTGAGGTTTGATGCGTACACGCGGCTTCCAATCTTGACAACGAGGTCAAGGCTGTATAGGTGTGAGGCCAAAGGGTGGCACAAAAGGTGTTATGGAAAGGGGAAACGACGTTCTTAACTTTTTATGTCTACGGTAATAGGAAAACTTCCTCTTAAGGGAAGAGTGGATAGAACTGGAGGTTTCTGGTTGGACCCCTAACCAACTTTTTCTCGCGTTATTAACCTCACCACTAACTATTGGTTATGAGCCTACTTCTTTTTTCTCCTTCGTACTTTATGTTCTTCCCCCGCATAGCGATCACTTCTCGATGTAGTGGGTGAGTAAAGTGCCCTGCGGTGGAGTATCGATGTTTCATTTTTTATCAACCACCTTGTAGCTTGCGCTCACCGTTTCAACTCTTTTTATACTTCACACAAGACTAAGCGTAATTATCATCTACTTCTTTCATTTCATCGATCGACGGAACGAATGGAGAATTTCAAATCACATTGACCCAATTCACGTCCTTCAAGGTCTCATATAACAGTAACTTAGACAACGTAATTAGTTCTTCTCTCCCATTTCTCGTTGGAGGAAGTTTATAGCACGGACATGGCGTATATCGCACTGTATTCAGGGAATAAATAACTTGACTTCTTGCGAAGAAAGTTCAAGAGACTTCTATCATACATAATCGGAAGCGTACATTTATTCCCGAAGGAATATCATACTATTATAAACTCAGTGAAATTGTCCAATCTAGAGTGATCCATGGTGACTCAGACATGGTTTCCAATAGAAACTAACTCAGAATAAAGGTGAGCTTGTAATGAAAACAAACGTCTGCCAAGTCAGGTGGGCAGTATAGTTTCTTCACTTCTGAAACAAGGGCGTATAGAATAAGTTGGTGCAAGGTTAATCGAAATTGGTAGAGTAGGTAGTTCCGGAATTATGTGTGTATGAAAACAAATTTCAAGTTTGCGAATGCGCATAATAAATGTATTGAAGTCAGCCCCCAACTACCCTCCGAATTTGGGCGAAATCGGTCTAACAGGATCTGATAAATCGTAGTTTCAGGAAATTCACGTTTGCGCTTTCGTACACACTACTAGTTGTCCGACAGCGATGAAATCGATAGGGTCTAACCCACACAATCCCAGAGAATCTCATCAAACCCGGACCATAACTTCATATTATAGTTTTGTGTGGAACAAGGAGTTGACCACAGACAGAAATACCGACATACTGACAAACAGACACGAAAGCTCTGAAACGTAAAAAGCTAGTGAAAATTGTGATATTGAAGGACAAAAATTGGTTTGGCACATCAAAATAACGTAATTGGGGAACTTGCATTGTTGTTTTTCATTTCGTCATCAGAACGATTTCGGTGAGGGCTTTCCGAAAAGGTGCCAGGTACATGAGGGGCGAAACCTGGGGACACGTATAGTACTGAAAATGGGTCCTGTTATTTTTCAACCTGACTGAGCTTACTAACCCCCTCCTTCCTGAGGTGGACCCTCAGCTCCCATAATATGAGGAATCTAAAAGACGTCACGTGCATTGTTATTAAATATAAACACATTCCATATAGGATTCAAAACCAGGTTTCTCACATTTTTTCGAAAGTGAGTCTGGTGTATCATTTCTTTCGTCTCCTGGAGACCTATTGGAGTATGTATAATGATTCAAACCCCGTTTTTTCCAGTCAAAAAGTGGCTTTGAAAATTCGGATGAGATTCAAAACATTTCAAATTATCACAAAAAGGTTAATTATTTTCTGTATTGATCGCCCACCTGCAAAGATCCTACGGTACGGATAAACTATTATCAACTATCAACCTATTCTATTATAACTATCAACCAACAGTTGTCATTCATTCATAACGAAATTCGGTAACTAAGGAAGCTTCTCGAAGTAAACAAGAAACTGTGAGATCACCGAAAAGGATGCATTTGATCAGATGATCTTTGAACGGGGATTTGGCTTGGCATACTCAGGAAGATTTGCGATACGCACTAGTGTTTCTGCTCCTTTTTCCGTTCAACAATCATGTCCTTACAGTGGGCGAACGGTTGGTCTTGAAATGTTCCTCGAGGTCTTATTGGACGCTGAAAATTGTGATACATTCGAAATCGATGGAAAAAATATACCTTCCTATTTGAAGTTTTCGAGCTAGGGCGATTTAAAAATTACATCCCCTATTTCCTACCCAGTAGAGAAGACTGACGGTAAGGCCAAGCTTCAGGGTACAATCAGACCCCAAGTGGGTCCGGTATACCAAATTTCATTAATTTTGGTCTACGGTAGGTAACTAAGGAAAGTGCCTCGTACGGCGGACGGGCGGATTTTTTTAAATTCAATTTTTGGATTCTTTTTATCTTGAAACGTAAAACATAAAATTTTGAGGAAGAGTTAAAACAAATTTCCTCGTGCTCGATTCCAAAGGTACATTATTGATAATAACAAACCAAAACAGATTTCTCCAACGACATCTGTGATCCAGAAAAATTCAATTTTCTCCAATTAGACAATGAAATTGGCCCGATACGATGTCTGCTATCCGCCCAATTCTAAGTTCACCTACACATTGTTGGCGCTGTTTAGCTCGTTTTGAGCGTGTATGTTTTCAATTCAAGTCTGTGGTAAAATTGTGAGAATTTTGAATTTATATTCTACAGAAATGCCTGCCGAAATAAGTGACGTCATATTAGTGACTCTACAAATGTTTTCAATTTATATTAAATTAATTTAATATTTTTATATGCAGTATGACTCAAACGACGAAATGCATCATTTGGGACTTGAAAGAACTATACCTAAGGAATTTATTACAACAATGTTGTGGGGTGCATGGGAGCCGTGGTTTCAAAACCAGGTTTCTCCCAAACTTATTTTGCGTTTATTCATTTAACTATCGGGGGACCCGGTCTTCGCCCAGGATGAGGCCAAAAGTGTGTCAACCTATCATAAAATACAATAATGAATAAAATTCACAGCTCACAATTCACCTTCCTACCTATTGCGACTTCAAATTCGTCAATGCAATTCACAACTCACAATTCACTTACCTTCCTATGACGACTTCAAATTTGTCAATAAATTGCACATCTCACTTACTATTACCTATCGCGACTTCTAATTCGTCAATAAAATTCACATCTCACAATTCACCTTCCTACCTATTGCGACTTCAAATTCGTCAAAAAACACATCTCACCTACTACCTACCTATGGCGATTTCAAATCCGTCTATAAAATTCACGATTAACCTACCAACCTACAGGTAGGTGCTTGGTGTGCTTCGCACGGGGGTGCCGGCTAGTAATTTCCAATGTTCCAACCCCTCTGGAGAGGGTTGAATAACCTAAGTCATTTACGCCTTTTCCAATAATACATTCTTCAAACGGGGTACCTGATCAGTTCCAACCTTCTCTGGGCTTGTCTCAAGAGATCGGCGATTTGCTTCTCGCCTCCGTTTATTCTCTAGCATTACCACTGCAAATGTAGAATAAAATCAGGCACACACAGAAGTCAATACTACTCCAAACGATCGAATTTTGTTTCGTACTCACTTCTTGCTTGGCGCTTCGAAATCCTTCCCGGCGGCATTTCGCTTGAGCAAAAAAGCACCCAATGAAATAAAACTGTTTTCACCAGGCAGCAACTAAGGAACTATGAAACCGAAAGAGACTCCCTATTATCTAACGACTATGTTTTTCACCTACCTACTAAAATGCTACCTATCGTGACTTCGAGTTCGTCAATGAACGACGATTACGACGAATACGATCAAAGAGTCGACGAATCGAACATTTTTAATTAACGTGCATCACCGCGTCAAGATAAGGATCACGAAGAAAAGAACCGCGAAAAAATCATTTCAACGG
Organism: Lygus lineolaris; assembly: GCA_030264115.1. NCBI lineage: Eukaryota > Metazoa > Arthropoda > Insecta > Hemiptera > Miridae > Lygus > Lygus lineolaris. The sequence continues at coordinate 30,194,922 of JAEMON010000003.1, read as the reverse complement.
TTAAGCTAGAAAATTTGACACATAAATACACCACGACTCTCTTATTATATTAGATAGATTAGATTAGATTAGAATAGATAGATTATATTAGATATATTAAGAGAAATTCTTTTGAAACCTTTTGGCATATGGAATAAGAAGCCAAACTGCACCATTGAAAACAATATATGCCCTTCATGTGAGAGTAAAGGGTGAAAAGACATTTCGTCCTGATGGAGAAACCTGGTTTTGAACCTCACCTCCAATAGAAGCAATACCTTGGCAATAAAATAATGAAGCTTTTATTTGGGAACTAATGCAATAATGAATTTATTATTGGTTTGAATTGATGTGAACTGAAACTTTACCGAAACCCAACTAGTTACAAAAGCTATGTACAAAATGTATGTAACGAGGCGAATGGATAATATATAAGTATTTACGCACAGAGCTGTTCATTTAAATATCATAACTTCTCCGCCCCTGCAGAATTATTCAGAACTGAACTCACTTTTCGTAAACATCTGAAAACGTACGTAAAAATTACCAATACTAATTTACGATAGGATGTTTGAACTGCAAATATTGAGTCTACCCTACGTTCCAATTAGCAATGGTTTATTGGGGGTTTTGTGGGTTAACTATCTATTTACCTACATAGTAGGTACGTATTACGTACGTTTAGCTTTAAATTAAAAAAATTGATTTGTCAGCAATCTAAGGAGGAGTTAAGATTAAGCATGGGGATGGGGAAATGTTAAAATAATATTTTCCCGAAAACAAGCAGAGTAACATGGTTTAAGAGGATTGGTAAACCTAAACGTTGTACCTATACGCATGTTATGCAGAATGCGCTCAAACCATGTCATCTCCCCGGTCACATACCTACCTAAATCCGGTTAGCCGTAGAGACAATTCAGTTTGTGCACGCGGGTACCCAAATGGGTGAATAGAGGATTTATGAGTGGCAAAAAGAATTTATGTTTATAAATGTAAGAGGAAAAGTAGTTAATTCTTTCAATCTGTTACGACATTATTAACCAAAAACGCCGGGGCATGGGACTATATCCACAAATTAATAGAGTAATGCAATTTGATAATGTCCCTGCAGCTTAGTTTATTTTTAAAATCACGATTTATTATTTTAACTTAGAAAGTTGTGACTTAGCAAAGTGATCTTTTGATTAATTAATTGTGATAATATTATTATGTAACAACTTTTGTATTTTCATAGCTTCATGTGCAAAACCCATGCCAATAAAATAATTGTAAAAAAACGTACTTAGGTACCTACCTCCCTATCGAATTTAGAAACATCGTATTAGATTTATTTATAAATCAGAGTATCCAAAAAGAATGCAAAGAAGAACGCAAGCCGCATCATTTCGCAGTGCTGCGTTGGAGGAAAATGTAGTCTCATCACTTCAACATGGAGGAGGTGGTATTCGACCCAGCCGAAGAGCTACGTTTGGCCGTTATTCACAACCTGCCTCTCCCGCCCTTTTAATATCAGATTCTACGATCTATTGCCGCGTTCTTGGACATTGTCAGTTGTTGTTGTTGTTGACGTATCTCCTCGGATCTCATAAAACATAACAGCTCCATCCGGCTCGCGCGACATTTACATAATCTACTAAGAAAAGGAGAAAAAAAGATATACGAAAGGAGCGATGATTGGGTGGTTGATTGTGTCCCAAGATACCGGAGTACCCGCCGCTTCTTCACCCTCTCCGTCACGCCTATGGCTTTTTCGGGAGGACCACTAAGTCCAGCTATCAACCATCCTCTATCACACTCCTCCTTTGATGATGCCTACCTAGTACTAAATCACTGATATCTGGAATTTCACATCGCGTAACCACCTACACATCATTCTCAGCATCCATCAAGCCAAGTAAGGCGATCTACATTATTTTTGCTTTAGTTCAGGTGGAATCTTCTTGTATACAAACATGAATGTATTTGAGAAATAAAAATACTTTAATTCAAAGCAGTGCGGTGGATTATGGGGTCTCTCTTGGGAGAGTCAACAAAATGTCCAAGTTGGGTGGACAGTACAGCTACCCCACATACCTAACAACGTGGATGTGGACATGATTCTTTTATTATACTATCACTAATCCAATCGTGATGAAATTCATAGGCAATCATCTTGAGGTAAATTCTTGGGTCACCTTGAGGTCTCCAACTACCTGCCGTATTGGAGCCGAATCTCTCCTAGACGCGTCATTTCGGAAACACATCTTTTTGCCTGCGCACACGTTAGGATTGGTACAGGAAATAAAATACCTATTGATAAAACTGTCGAGAGGTTCGTGGAACAACCATTTCATGAACAATCACTGTAAATTTCATCAAAATTAGACGAATGGGTATCACAGTTTTAGCTAATCAAGAACGACAGGCGGACAGACAGACACGGAACCAATGTTGTTTGGTTCCACCAAGCCATCAAAAAGTTGATTTGGTGACCAATTTTTCCACTCTCTTCTTTAGTTCCTGCATTAGGACTCGTTATTACAATAATATTGTATTTAAACGGGATGTAATAACTACCTATTGAATTACAAAGATACACCTATGTGTGTGGATATGTGTTGATACACAACACGTTTTTGAGAGTCAGCCACTTCGATAGATGGGAAGCAACATGTCCTCCAAAATATAAATTTCTATTTTTTCAGAACAAATAAGCGAGGTAAGGAGAATCAATGAACGATTTAAACTGGGATTACCCAACAAAAAAAAATCTACGTGGAATTTAGGTTACCTGCTGATACGGGTTATTTTCAAAGTGCGCATACGCGGATTTCTGAAACCCTCGCTGAGCCTCCAACGCAAATTTGGAGCTTGCTGAAGAAGCTTCGGGGGCAGTTAACAGTAGCAGTTGGCTTGGAACATGTGAAACGTTGTCAGTTAATTCTGTTGTTTTACGTTTCAAGATAGGGATACCTACCCTATTGAATAAGAAAAAATTCGTCCGTCCGCCGCACTTTCCCAAGTTACCATGGACCAAAAATAATGAAATTTGGTATACCGGCCCCATTTAGGGTCTATTTGTGCCCCGCGTTACCGTCAGTCTTTAGGAAATTTTGAAATGTATCTTTCAAAATGCCCTAGCGAGTTCCAACTGATCAAAATATTTTTAGCTTTGAAAGAGAACTTGCGGAGCATCGGATGAACCGTTCGCTCCTTGTTAGGAATTAACGGTTTGACGAAAAGAAGAGAAGGAACACGAGTGTGAATCGAAAATCTCCCCGAGTAGGCCAAATCTCCATTCGAATACGAACTGAATCAGTCGCGATGAAGTTGTGGAAACCCAATTCAATAAAAAGGGACCAGAGGGAAAACGTTGTCTATTTCCACGAAAATAATGAGTTTCAAAGTTGAATCGATTTTTACGGTTAGGTCATAATCAGTAACAAACTATAACTGAAGGGAAATCAGGAAGAGCACAGCTTATACATATATAGTCACAGGAGAAAGGGAATCCCATTGGTCGAGAAAAGTGAAGGGGCTGAGAGGATTACCCAATCACGTGAAGGCAAAGTGAAATGGTTGGGAGGGGCTGATGGAGTAGTCACACTACCATATTCCCCTCCTTCCCCAGATTTTCCACCAACCGACCTTGAACTATCTATAACATACAAAATGAAAAACCAGTAGGTAAAGGATTTCCGTGCCCATAACGGAGGAGAAGCCTACAAACAACGATTCCCACCAGCGATTCCTACAACCCTGGTTTAAAGGGGTAACAGAGAACAAGCCCAAATCATTCTACAGGACCGTCACGATGCTGCGGATTGGTCTTAGCTGAAGCAACACCCACCTCTATAGAATAAAGCTCGTAGAGCAGGGATTCCCAAACTATTTTGGGCAAGAGGCCCCTTCTTCAAAATGAACAGATACCTCAGACCCCCACAGCCAAATTGCTTTAAAAATGTACCGTGAGAAGGGATATTTGTACTGTGTTCCTTCTCACGCTCATATAGGTGACTGTGACGATTTTCGAATTTATTTCCCGAATCTCGCACGTGGAGCACCACTGGCCCTGTTCATCAAGCGCAGAGGCAGCTTCTGAATTGGGAATGAACGTCAAATATTTTTATTCTTTAAAATTGTTGGTCCAACGAAAAGCTCTCCAAAAAGGTGCAATATGATGGGACGGAAATGAACGGTAGACGGCGAACAAGAGAAAGGGAAAAGCGTGTGATGTCATCTGGTATGTATTGCCCTCTAGTGGGAACCGCGTGAAAGGGAGATACATACCAGATGACGTCAGGCGCTTTCCCTTCTGTTTATTTCAGCTAAACTACTCGAATTTCGGGGCTGAAAATTGGGATGACGGGGTTTTCGAGGGCGCTAAATCAGATTCCCAGGTCAAAAATTGCAAATTCCGACCCATGTCCTTTCCTCATTGGGGTAGCTCACAGCGTAAACCGTTATCATCAGCATACATATGTATAATGCCGAGAAATCTGGCGAGTGTGGAAGGGGATATCCTGACAATAATGCGTGTTTAGGTGCGAAACAAAACCCTGTTGGGGAAATCCCGCAAGTATCGGTCTGTTATCGTAGAGGTTCAACGGTTTCAACGTTTATTGTTGCAAGAATTCATTTGTACTGGTAAAACAGCAAAGGTGGGTGTACCAGTTGTTCTTTACCCATCAGGTTGTATACGAATCGGTCTCATACCCAAGAAAGAAAAGGATTAGAAACACAAAACGGCGAGTGTGGGAGCAAGATAACGCATCATGATTTTCATGGGTATCTGAAAGGTTTCCCGAAGGACAGCCAGCCTTAACGATCGAACTATTTTAGACTTTCTTATTGCAGAGCCCTCGAGGCTTCTCTGATTCGGCGTTGACTCGGGATGGTGGAGCCGCGATGTTATCAGCTGTAAGAGCCTACAACTCGTGATGTTTTTGCCCGTTTTCACACCCCCGATATGCGGGAGCGGCCTTTGTCACGCCCGGCGGCCACCTTATTACCGCCGTAGTCAAAGAGATTCCAACGGGAGGTGAGCCGGACGAAAAAAAACCTTGTTCTATTGATATTCCGCGTTGAAGACACAAAGCAGCCGTTTTGTAGTTGGGGCACGGACGTTCCATACTTCGGTGGTGTTTTACAAGCTCTTTTCTTTATTACCGGCAAGGCAAACTCGGTTGGAATGCTTATCAGGATTCCGCGAGAAGTGAAAAACCTATTATATATGTCGTCACATAGAAACCTCAAAACGTAGGTACCTATTGTATAAAATGATGAAAAATACCATCCAAATGTACGAAAGATTAAGATTTATTTTAGTTACATTATGTCGAAGAGTGGTATCGATATCTACTCTGAATAATCTTCACAACAACGATATTAATTTTAACATACGGGTATCTCTAATACGGTTGGTCTATTGTTTTCGGTATCCATGAGGTTTTTTGGACAATGATCGATAAGTCACAGGCTATAGTTCTACAACTGAATACTTACCTACTAACGTCATGCTTCATAGTACAGCTACCAACTCACTAAAACTACAACTAAACGTTACCACTAAAAACCATATCTACATAGAGCGAACTACAGATTACCAAACTGACAATTACAACTAGGTACTACCTACCTACGTACTTACTAATACGCACTGTCCTCCCTCCTCTAACAAAACTCCCCAAGACGACAACCATGTGTCTACCTGATGTTACGAGTTGGATAACCAAATGAGGATACACCGAACCCAGCACACTCTTCCATTCTCGTGATCAGGGCAAGTCGCCGAGATTTAGAGGTACAATAAATTATTGCGTGCAATACTCATATTTTTGTGACTATAACTTTTCACTTTCTATCAAATCAAATTGCATGTATATAGATACAGTATAATTGTGTTGTACACGTACTACTGTACTGTAGCGTCCCTACCGGGATGTAGAGGACAGGTCATGTCTAGGCTTTTCAAGCTGCTCTGGGCTCAAAACCTTCCAACTGCCTGGAGCGACGATTTATGAATGAGTCAAACGAGAAACGAGTGTCAAACTAGCAAATATCCTGGTTAGTATATAGTTCTGTCGTAGTTAGTCTCTTCACATTCATTCATCTCGTTGCTCCAGGTATTTTGAAGGCTAAAAATGACCTACACTGTTCTAAAATGGTAGTAGGAAGCTCTGAGACCCACTTCCGAATTTGGCAGGACAGTAGGTACCCGTATACTTTGGGGCTGCAAGAGTGCTTACAGATCTTTGTTGCATTTTGTTAAGTGGAAGACGTTAGAATTCCGTTGAACATCTTTGTTTCACCTCTTGACGGGCAAACTCAGAAGCAAAAAACAAACAGGAAAAAAAATCGAATTTTCCCTAGATGGTAGACTCGGGAAGCAAAAATCTAATGAATTCAAACGGAACACGTAGGTACCTAATCCTCCTCGTGTTGTAGTCGTTTGGCTCTAGATACGGTTCTATTAATGTCTCACGTCTTGTGAGGGTATTCAACTGAGAAGCCTCGCGAGTCTCCTACTTATCTATAAACCAAATGCCAAAAGATCGATGGCAGTTGTATGAATCCACGTCCCTCGTCAATGGAAGGTGGCAGTTTGCTTGTCCATCGTCACCCGAAACTATTAAGCTTTCATTGTTCCTGCGGACAGGTAGGTATCGGAGTGAGACGCTCTTATTCGATTTCGTCCCATTGTTGGTTACAGACAATAGAAGCATGGCAAATAGGTACCGCTTACAGAGGAACATTATATTACCTATACGTAAATCTTTATTTCCTGGAGTGCGTCACGGATATGTTAGTTGGGGTATGTGAAGGAGAAGCAGTAAACATTTTTCGACACGTTTTCGTCAAAATCGTTAGAGCCGTTCTAGAGATCTTGTTCAGGTTTCCATAATAATTATTGTCTGACGTTTATATATATGATTGGTAGCCTGACTCTCCATTCCCATCAACTATTTCAAGTAGATAATCAATTCTTCTATAATAATAAAAGTATTTGTGTTTACACGTCAAATTGTATAAAACTTCTGAGATAGATTGGGTGTCAGCGCTGTCGTTTAACTATCGCTATACCTAATTACCAGTAAGTACATCTGGTTGGCCAATGGGAATCAATATGGAATTCACAGTTTCGCCTAAAGGCCAAACCAACCAGTCGGGTAAATTGAATCCACCTCGCATTTCCATACACCTCGCCTTAATCAAATCCCCATCACTATTCCAACCACACTTGCACCCCACCAACCAACAGCACTCCACGTCCCTTTGGCCCCAATTGTGTTCCGAACAGCCCGAATAGTTGGCCTGCAATGACTCTTCATAAGTTGCCTCTCGCGGAGACTCGTTGTTTTCCGGCAAACGAATCTTACCAGCAACTATAAAACATCAAGTGCGAGCCTTCACAATACTTTCCTCGCCAATAGAGACTCGAAAGATTGCTGTTTCGGTCCTCAGGATATTTCTCGGAGATGAATGGTATTGGAAGCGGATTTTACTTTATAAAAGAGTAAATTCTGTGAATTTTGTCAGTGTCCTCGGATAGATGTTGGGGGGAAAAAAACAAAAATGTGTTAAGGGCAACGTTGGAAAAAAAAATCCACAAAGGTCACCTTGCAATTAATTTTTTTCGGAATCGGGTCCAGCCAATACCTAATGACGCTTGGACCCTTTTCGGCAACCCTGCTATGTCAATTTCAACGAGGGTCCAAGAGCCAAAGCGTAAGGACGGCCCCAGAACTCAATTTTGTTGTCCTTTTAATTCAATGGGCGGTTTTATGAAATCTATTAACTTTTATTTGTGCAAACCCGAACTTCATAGGATGAACAATTGAACAGAGGCGTCACAGTGGCTAAATGAAATTTCAAAGCTTCAATAGGTATTGGTTGGCCTGAATCTGAAAAAAGGCGCTGTGACCTCTTGCAATAATAAATTGTGATCTATTTGAAATTGATGGAAAAACAATATCTTCCCATTACTATTTTTTTTCCAAAATTTCGTTTCCAAAATTTCTTCCCCTAGTTTCTATTCATAAGAGAAGACTGAAGGTAACACCAACCTTCGGGGCACAACTAGACTCCAAATGGGGCTGGTTCACCAAATTGCATGGTCCATGGTATTCAACGGTCGAATTTTTGTTTGATTTTTGGATTCTGTGTATTTCGAAACGTAGAACATCATTTTGAGAGGGGGTTGAACAAAATTCTTTTGTGCTCGATTCATTGTTGAAAACAATGAACCAAAACAGCGCTTCCAGTTAGTTCTACTTAAAGCCTAAGTTTTGGGCTGTTGTTAAAATATGTTCCGTGGTAAGATGTCACGAAAAGCTGTCGAAACCAATTCGCGGTATTTTCTGATGATTTTTACGTACAACCAATGCCATTGCTTAAATTCACTTCCTCATTTTCCACACCATAAAAATCGTTCACCACTCGTTGGAAGGCTCTGAATAATTACATATCACACCACATCTCATGCTGCCAATTTCCCCCTCCTTCCTCATTCTTCTGAGAACTCGCGATCTCGCAAATGAAAATGTAGTTCAGTTCAATGGCAAAGCTTGTTCTGTTTGTTTTTAGCCGGTTAAGTAGAACTAACCTGCCATGACGCACTGCTCCAAGTTTCGTCATTTAGTATTATTACGATGTTCTTAGTACGTAAAAAATGTTAACGAAATTTTCGGTAAAATGAAATTTGAATGGTTCTACTAACAGAAATGATAATGAACGCACTAGTTTATATTGGTTGTTGATTACATTTTTATTTCTTTGGAATGATTATTATGGGGTTTGCTAGTCTAACGAAGGTCGATATCAAAATTTTTCAAACAATTTTATCGAAGAATGTATTCTAATGTTAGAGGTCCATATTTAAGTATTAACATCGTGTTGTTGGTCGATGGCGGTAACTTGTACCATAGTTGCTGCTATTCAAAGACAATAACATCGAATCGGTTCAATCATTTATCACCTTAGTACTCCCCAGTGTTCCTTCCAAGGAAAAGAAAGCTTTGTTCAGGAACGTATTAGAGGGGGAAAGAAAAAGGTATTGTTTTGATGAATACTTTATGGGAAGACGGGAGCGATGCTATGTCGTAGTTTCTCATGTTTCTTTCAAGCCAGCTCTGAATACATGAATGATTTCGACTGAGGTCGTTAAGAGGTTTGTAGGTTTCTGCGATTCTTTCTGCGAGACGGGCTCTTATCGCAAGAGAACACGAAAACGTGTTCGCGTCATCGTTTCGGAAATGTGTGTCAAACATCCTACCTACTCCCTACTCGTCTCTTCTCACGGAAAAAGGGGTTTTTCTCTTGCTGTTCCTGACAAAGGGATTCTACCGATATCGCGCGAATCGGCATATATTTATTCGGTAACAAAGCCTCTTTCTGACTATGGAGAGAAAGACAATAAATTCGCCTACTGAAAGATAACAACAGCTATACGACCAGAAGCTCACATATAGCAGAAAACGCAATTGCTCTATTAGTTATTGAGGAGAGCACAGGCCACTTCTATAAAATTGATGAAATTTCTTTTATCCTCTCCAACTCAGTTAGGTAAGCTTGTATTGAATATCATCTGAAGGTTGGTGTACTAGCTTTTGAACTCGTGCGTTGTACAGGATAGTAGCGATTATTTGGATGTTGTTGATTCGTTGTGTAACCTCAAGTAAATAAATTGGGTGGTCTCCTGTTGTCCCACCTCGAACTCTATCCGATTTGGACTGATTGGATTCTTAACTAGAAACAAAAAGGTTAGATACACTGGGGGGGGGGGGG
>JAEMON010000003.1:30164066-30177579 GCA_030264115.1 Lygus lineolaris | reverse complement strand
CAAGCTAGGGCGTTTTGAAAATGTCATCCCCTATTTTCTATCGCTTAGATAAGATTGACGGTAACGCCGAGTTTCGCGGCACAACTAGATCCCGAATGGAGCCGGTATAGGTACCAAATGTCATTCATTTTGGTCCATTGTAACTAAGGAAAGGAAGGTGCCGCGTACGGCGGTTTTTTTTTAATTCGATTTTTGGATTCTACGTTTCTTGAAACGTAAAACCTCAAATTTTGAGGGGGGTAAACATTTTTTTTTTTTTTCGTGCTCGATTCCAAAGGTTCATTATTGAAAATAATAAACCAAATCCATTAGGTATATAATCATTGCTGGCCGTATTGGACGTTTTTTATTGAACCCCAGGCAAAAGACATTTTTGCACATATCAAAATTCAGATCACCCTCCCTTCCAGTTTTTTTCAGTACCTACCTGCCACCTGGTGAAGGAATATTTCTTGCTCACCAGTTTGAGAAATAAAAAGATCTACGTTTGCATCATCCAACAGGGATGTTATTTTTCACTGGTTTCCCGTTTCCGTTTCTCATTCATTAGGCACAGGCACACAAAGAGAAGTGGTTAGACCTTAACATGATTTCGTGGCATTTGATAGCGACACGAGATAACGACGACGACGGATCGCCGTGGATGTTTCCATGGCGATTGCCAATAGTCCAACTAGTACCAACTAGTCCAACTGGCTAGTAGTGACTAGCCATGGAAACATAGTCCAACTAGCTAGTAGTGACTAGCTATTTGGAGTTTTAACTATAGAGAATTGATAAACCGGCCCTAAGATCTTCATGACAAGTTTATTTTTAATATTTATAATAAATTTCTTCCTTACCTCAACGCCATTTTTTTGCTTGTATGCTTACGTTTCTAGTGTTAATTTGCGTCCAGACCTTCATAGTACCTGTTACTTCAGTATCCCTGGAGCTGCTAGTGACGTTAGACTTCCGAAGAAAGTGAATGATGCGTTTGTTTTTTGAAAAATAGCAGGCCGAGTCTATTCTGAGTAACAGATTCTCTCGAACTCGAGGTTTTTTTCTCCAGTGCGTGTAACTGCGGTTGTATGGTTGTTTGTAGGAGGGTAGGTCGGTAGGTGTGTGTGGGTGTGTATGTCAAGGTCTGAGGTGTATGAGAGTTAGGTTAGGGGGGAGTTGGTGGGTGTTTATCGTTCATAAAAGATGAATGCAATTCGAAATGCTGTTGTAAGTAGAATTCGTTCGCTTTTTGCACCGTGGAATTTCAACGTAGTGGCCAACAGATATGTTATCGAATGTCGAAGGAGTCCTGTGACATAACTGACATTTTTTTCTATAGTGATTTTTAGTAAAAATTGACGTTGAGTTTAATGTGAACTTTTATCTTATTAGTGTGACTTTATTTCTCATATTTGATTGCCAGATACCTATCCTAGTTTCTCCTTAGCCCACTCTAGAAGGATATACCTAGTGAAATAAAGACTGTTGTCAAATTGTTGTGTTTATGTTGCCAAGCCTAAGGAAACATGAAAAACCCTGGTAAACAGGGTGGGAGACTGGCTGTACTAAAGTGCTTCTCACATTCTCACTATAGTAACGGATGGGTTAATTTATATTTTTTCTGCTCGACGGAATCCGTACCTGGTCCCTCATGCATTTCATGATGCTAACCGAACTGAAGAAATGATTCTGTATATTTGTTTCGCCTTTATTTTCCATGACTTTGGACACCCCACCCTATTTGCACTATATATTTTATCTCTCGTTATGTGAGGATGGTGTGAAGAGGCCGTCGTTACGGGTAAAAACACGCTTCCTGGAAAAGGGCGTTTCTCTCGATCTTCTGAGTCTTGGGGCGTTTAGGTGGAAAAATCCAGCAAGGGAGGAAGAAGCAGACGACCCCCGTGGAAGGCCAACTGCTCTGCGCTTATTTCTTGACCTCAGTCGGAGAACCCTCTCGTTTCACGGTTGAGGGAGGAGAATCTCTCTCTGATCTGCGAGGGCGTTGGTGGAAGGAACCTCGAAGAAGAGGAAGGGATCAGCAAACCATCTTTCGGTCAATATTGTCTCGCATTTTCGTATTTTTACAGCCAACTACGTGGTACTTTGTAGAGAAAAAAATTACCTGGCAAGTTGGATGGGCAATGTAGCTCTCCCCCTTTTGTTACATGGATGTAGAGAATCAGTTTGGGAAAATTCTACCGAAATTGGTAGTTCCGGGTTTACATCTATAACAACACATCCCAAGTTTGAGCGTGGGCAGGAGTTGACCCATTTGTGACAAAATTCATAGGCAATCGTCTTGGAGTCCGCCCCTAACTACTCTGCGAATTTAAGCGAAATCGGTTCAATATTAATTGAGAAGTCGTAGTTTCAGGAAATTCACATTCGCCCTACTTATTGTTAGTGGTTCGATGGTGGTGAAATTAAAAAGAAACCCTATAGGGGCTAAGCTGCAGAACCCCTGAAAATTTCAACGAAATGGTGGGACCATAACTTCATATAGTTTTGCTTGGGACAAGGAATGGTCGCAGAAGACAGACAGACTGACAAACAAACACACAAAACAGTTTAGTAAGCTTTGAAACGCAAAAAGCAAGTGGAAATATCGATTTCGGCGGACAATTTTCAACATGGAACATGTTTTTACGGAGGTAAACCGGGTTCGAGAGCGTGAGCGTAAACTTTTAAGAGTTCGTCACCCCCGCCCCCAACCACTTGCCAGCCCTTCCGAACTTATTCTCATTCCCCAAAAGGGATGCCACTTGTTAGAAATGAGAATGAGTTCGGATAGGTTGAATTAAAGTTTTAGGAAAAAAGTACCACACCAGCCCGTCCCCCACCCTTTCACTTCTCGCTTCCACCTTTGACATTATTAGTTTATATTTCTGGACATTGTCAGAGTGCACAGTGGAAATCATTCATACTTTACTTTTTCCACATACCTATGTATCATCTGTTATTATTTACCTGTTGGAAAAAACATTTTCCATGTTTCCTTGCTTTGATCCTTGATTTAAACTGTAATAATCCGGGGGCCTGGGGGCGCCCTCCAGATTTCATTTCTTTTTTCATTTGTTTTACCTTCAGGTAACTTTAGGTACAAGGCCTTCGATGGTGAGGGAGCAATAATATCATGCATTGAAGAACGCTTCAAATTCCTACTGAACTGTTTATCAAGTATTATATACCTAACTCGTAGCATAGCGGTTGAAATAGAAGAAATATTACTATAATTTCGTGCCACTCACAATAATATATCTCCCTGACAATGAATTAGTAGACCTACTAGTACGTATCTGTATCCTATGGTATCAATAATCTGTCAAGAAGTTTCGGAAAAATGCGTGGGACGAACGGTCCTCAAAATTCGATTTTCCGATTCAGCGCATCTTGGAACGTAGAGCAATCTCAATTTTCCATTCAGCCCTTTTAAAAGTCCTTACATGGAGCAAACGATTGGTCTTACAGTTTTCGAGAACTTCAACATGCCAGTTCCTATTTGACGCTAACAATAATTGTGATCTATTTGAAATCATTGGTGAAACTATACCTCTATATAAACAAAACACACCTCAAATTTCAACACAACCGGAAGAAAACCTTGGAAGATATGGCTGTAACAAGAAAATGCGGACAGACAAACAGACAGACAATTTACAAAATTTGTTCAGGAAGCTATGAATCGTGGAATGCGAGTGGAAATTTAAATGTTAGAGTACAAAAATGTTTTCGAATCTTGAGGTGAAAACACCGCTTCCGCTCCCTTCGGTAGACTCGGAAGAAAAACCGGGGGATGAGGTTTTCAAAACGTCCTGGAAGTTTTTAACATGTCATCCCCCAGTTTCTACTCAGTAGAGAAGACTGATAGTATTCAACCAATCTTCAACGCACAATTAGACCCCGAATGGGGCCGATATACCAAATTTCAATGATAGGGAAAGTATCGCGGACGGACGGATTTTTAAAACTTTTTCAATTCGTTTTTTGGATTCCACGTACCTTCCTTGAAACGTAAAACCTCGAATTTTTAGGGAGTTTGAAAAAATTAATTTTTATTACTGGAAATGATAAACTGGAGCTGAAGTGGTTATTCAATTTAGTCCAATTTTCCCCTTTTCCCTGATTTGTGAGCACAATTTTCATTTCAGCTTCCCTGTTGCTTAGACGTAGACTAGTAGTAGAGGAATAGAATGGAACTCATTGAATCCAATAAACATATGAAACCATTAAGTTGCTCTCAAATACTACCTGCATTTTTCTAATTAATTGCCGTTATTTCCGTTCCTACCTCAAGCGTTTTTTTCCTCCCAATCAGTCCAATGGCTACCTTGTTACCTACATTATTATAATATATATTATTTCCTATTTTGTTCCTTGTGTTCTTTTTATTTTTTTAAAGTTTTTGTTTATCTGTTTTAATTCTATTCTAGACGACATCAAAACTCCAAGAATGTTGGGAAGTGATGGAGAAGATGAAGTGTACAGCGGTGACGCAGGTATATATTTCGAATTTAATTATTCAGCCAAAGAGAGATGGATTTTTTTGGATGAGTGTGGAAAGGATTGGTTATTGAGGTGTTGTTTAAATTGGTTCAGTTCAGATTTCTGGATTGAAGTGAAGTGACATTCCTCCACCCACCACCACCACCCATCCAACCACCCATCTTCTCTACCATTTAGCCATCTTAATTTCAGTAGGTTACAATAATTTGTAATCTCAGTGGGTAATTTTGTATTAGTATGTTGATAGCGTGCTCTACGATGATTTGCGTTCTCTGTTTTGTAATTCTCTTATGAATGGGCCCCAGAACCCCTCAAAAGACGTTCCTCAACTGTAGGAGAAACTAATGTGAGAGGCCCAATCGTTGCTCATCTTCGAACGTTTTCGCATCCACGAAATACACCCCAGTTTTCTTCATCGTAAACCTCATGGAATCGACGCAGCAGAATCAGCTACTCAATCGATAACATCGATATTCTGTTTGATAAGCAATAAGTGCTAAGTATTTCATAATACGTGTTATATTTCCATAAATATGCATACTAATGCGAATGCGAAATATTTCCATTATTTCCGTCGTGTTCAAACGAAGAGGTCGAAGCGACGTGCCTGCGGATTTCCAACGGTTTCGGTAAGCACCTATAAAGATGGTCTCATTCATAAGGGTTCACTATCTTCAAGGCTCCTTAAAAGATCAATTTCTTGATGGTTGACTAATTTTCTGAAAAATTGGTGTAAAGGGGCTACATGCTGTCAAACATGCGGCTGACAAACCGGCTGTCAAACATAATATTTTTGATCGTATGTGTTATCATATTTGAAGGTTTAAGAGGGTTTGACGGCATGTTTGATGGTTTTCTGTCGATGTCACAAAAAAAGGATAGCTGACAAACATGACGTTTGACAACCAAGTTTGATCGTGTGTGGGAGCATCAAACCGTCAACCCTTCAAACCATCATGCGAAAGAGTAGTGGGGGTAATATTGCCGTGAATCACTGAGCTGATTTCTGTGATTCAGTCTTTGGCCTACGTTTCTGCCGTCATTTTTTTGTGTTCGGGAGTCACTACAATCAATGCGATCTCTTGGAGTTATGAGTCTTTTATGATTTAATTTATTAAATTGGTCCACATGGACTTTTCCTTTTTTCCTGCCCCTGCGGACTTCTTCTTCTTATTTTTTTTTTCTTTTCAAAAATTCATTTAAATTCATTTTTTTTTTTCAATTTTAACGATTCGAGTTCCTTGTTAACATTTAGGTATAAGTTTCCTTAGTTACTGAAATACTTTATTATGGACCTACAACTCTCGGATAATACGCAACCTCACCTCACTTTCGCAACCTAACCCGTTGTGACGAGTCGTTTTCTGTTACGTTGTGATGATTCCTTGATCACATTATTAATTAGTCAATTATATATAATCGTATCACTGTAGGTATCTCAAAAGGTAACCAGAACTCGTAGGTATTGGGCTAATAGGGAATCATACAAATGAGTTGTGTTAATCAATGCATGTACGTAATGTAGGTATTTATGTTAACCTCAAGTCTATTGTTGCTCCAATTGATTTTCCCCTGTTGAAGATTTATAAACCTACACGTCTGTTCTTATGGCATTAGATTGAGCATGTTTAAAAATAACGGGAGCAACGCTGGTAGTCATTTCAGTATCGGGATACCTACCTATTATTTTTTGGAAGATATTTTCATTGATATTTTCTCGTTAGGAGTTACCAGGCAGGATCAGAAGGAGAAGTGGGTTAGTTTAGGAATTACGAATAAGGTTTCATGGTTACAGCTCCCTTCCGATCATATTTGTGACAGAGCGGAGAAGTTATTTTATCCGTAATCTTATTGAGTATTTCAAGGGCTTACAGGTCTTGTTTCTTCGCTCCAACAATGGGGCAGGTAAGACACAATGTGATACCGCTCCCCTCCCTCCTATCCACCAGACTTCTTTTCTCTGGGCTCAGTGAAACAGACGGGTACGCCCCGTCCCTTTAGTTCCCATACTATACTCCCAATCTATTGCAACAATGAGAAAGGTACCTTTGCTCCCCTCTGCAGAACCATCCCACCACACTCATCGCAATCCCCTCTCTATCACGGGCCAAAGAAGAAGGTCTCTGGTCAGTGGAACGGTTGACGTCCATTCTCCCGGCTATTACATTAGCGTGGGATCCTTATCCCAGTCCCGGTTGGTCCTTACCAGGTTCCCATCATGAGAGGGCACTATCCAACTTTGCATGCCTTTTTTAAATTTCTGTGCTTCGAGTTCCCTTTCATTATTATTCTCATGCTGAAGATCCCAATGTCGGATTATATTATAAAAACTGTGAAATGACATTTTGAACATTGAAAAACATGATTGGTTTTCATTCCTCCGAGATTACAGACAGTAATAAATTACGAGCTTCGGTGTACCACCAGATCACAGATGGGATCTACGTACCGAATTCATTATTGTTGGTCCAGTTGAAAAAGGAAACTCGGCGCTCCGCGCCTCGCCAGGGGGCAAGCCCCCTGGACCCCCGGTTACCTCTATTTATATACATTACTTCGGACGAAATTATGGAAACACAAAATGTGTTTTAGCTCACGCGTTGCAATCTTCCGTCAATGTTTCCGTCTTCAATCTTCGGTTGAAGATTGGTTAACTTCCTCCCACTAAATCAGAATTTCGTTACTTTCCTCCCACTAAATCAGAATCTTATATAGGTAGGTAATCATTACTTTTACCAACAGTTGATTATTGGTGGCATGATCAGAGTAAAAGTCTAATGGAAACAATAGATCATGGATATGTCTAGCGGCTTTAGGAGCCGCTCAGCTGATCTGAGAACTCCATTTTCGACTCAGCTGATCTGGGAGCTCCATTTTGGACTCACCTGATCTGAGAGCTCCATTTTCGACTCAACTGATCTGGGAGCCCCATTTTGGACTCAGCTGATCTGAGAGCTCCATTTTCGACTCAGATGATCTGGGAGCTCCATTTTGGACTCAGCTGATCTAAGAGCTCCATTTTCGACTCAGATGATCTGGGAGCTCCATTTTCGACTCAGCTGATCTGAGAGCTCCAATTTCTTCATTCCAACTCGGGAAGAATTACGATTCACACTCGTGTTTCTGTTCTTTTTTCGTTCAACCTTCAAGTCCTTACAGGGAGCGAGCGGTTGGTCCCAAAACGCTCTGCAAGGTCTCATTCGACGCTAAAAGTTGTGTTATTTTAAATCGATGGAAAAAATAGACCTTCCTATTTGAAATTTTCGAGCTAGGGCGTTTTGGAAATTTCATCCCCTATTTTCTAACCCTTGGAAAAGACTGAGGGTAACGCCAAGCTTCGCGGCGCAACTAGACCCCGAACCGGGCCGGTATACCATATTTCATTAATTTTGGTCCATGGTAACTAAGGAAAATGCCGCGTTCGGCGTACGGTGGACTTTTTTTAATTCGATTTTTGGATTCTACGTATCTTGAAACGTAAACTCTCAAATTTGTAGGGGGGTTAAATTTTTTTTTCGTGCTCAATTCCAAAGGTTCTTTATTGAAACTAATAAACCAAAACCAGTTTTTTTTTTTTTTGCATTCAAACCAAGAGAAGAAAAACACGTTGTTGGAGGGCTGAGATTGTCAAGAAGTGTTCCCCTTATGGGGGAGGTACCGTCATCGGCCCAAAATGTCCTCAAAAATCCCTGAATCTCGGCTATCAAAGAGCTCATATAGGAACTCTTCTTATTACTGCTTGGGAGTAAGTTGAAAAAAAGGATAGCCGCCCCTTCCTCTGGCCATTTCAGCATTTTAGATTCCAGGAGAAAAATTCGAAAAACTGTTCAACAGTGCAACCAAAAATTGATTGATTCACTTTTGACATGAATCGCTTGGGTCAATCCAAAATTTTGTTCCGTCAAAAGCGTTACCTTATTTGACATGGTTTCATTGTTTTTATGGCCGAGCACTCAGCATAAAATTTCGGCATAAATCGAGAGCTTTCCAACGAGTAGATAATGATTTTCGTTGGTGAAAAACAGACTGAGTTACATTTCCCTAGTTACGAGGGTTTGAAACAATGTCACCCCTGGTTACCACCTTCTCTATATTATAGAGATCTCTATATTACAGAGATTGTTTGTTTACTAGTATCAATAATGTGGAAACCAGGGGTGACATGGTTTCTTTTTTTCTGTGCCCTAGTAGTGAGCATCAATAATTGATGTTTTTTTTTTTTTGTTTTATTGTTGTTTTTTTATGAAAGTTCGCGGTGAAGTTCCTTCGCAAGAAAGAGCTGTTTTGTGCGGAATTGATGCGCGCATCTCGTCAACGCAAACGCGAGGCGGAACTGCGGGACAACGCAGAATTTCTCGCATTCCTATGTGATACGCCGTTCTCTTTGAACACTCAGGAAACAGAGAAATACAAGTATGAAGCGTTCAAACGCTGGAAACGTCGTCAGGCTGATACGGAACAAAAACGCGAAGCTCGTCTGAAAGAACGTACTCGTAAAGACGCCGAAGCTTTTTCTTCTAACAAACCATATCATTCTATACTTCACGCGTATACATTGTGAAATGGACGTGGCGTTTGGACCACCTACTCAGTGCAAAATGACATATTCATGTCACAATGTATCAGCGTGAAGCGTTGATACTCGTTTTGTGAAATTACCGAATTATTATGTAGATTAATACATTTTGGCAAGTTTCGCCCACACTAAAACTACAACAATCCTTCAACATTGATTCCAACCCTTCCGAAGGATTCATTGGTCAGAAAAAGTTTCAATCGGCCATAGGTCCCTGTCATCTAGCATGTTTGGGGAGGAATTCAATAATCATACATGTGCAAATTTTCTTTTTCGTTGATCCACTCACCAAAAATAAAAAGTGCTATCATGGTTGTAAGTACCTATATTTTATTCATGTTTGATGGTGAGTAGGCCAAATAACTTCTCTTGGAAGGGGGGTATGATCTTTATCTTGCTATTGTATGCCTGTCTGCGTAAATTTAAACTGTGGAACCAGGAGTGATGATTTTCGTTTATTTATGATAAAAGTGGAAGTGAACTTTTAACATCCGTCACTACAGGTAGAAGCAACATATTCATCATCGGTTCTAATCACTTCAACGGGTGTCACTTTTCACATTCCGTCTGAAGTGCGTACTCTGGATCTGCTTGTGGCACTTTACACCTTTCCCATCACCTATGGACGTCACTTTACAACAGATTTTCGACGTTTTCCTCCCCCGGTTAGCAGTGCGCTGTCGCCCCAGAACACGTGAAGCAGTTCGTCTTGAGTTCAAATCGACATGGGTCGAAAGAAGCGGAAATAGACGGGACGCGAAGTGTTTACATTATGAGTGGTTGCAAATCTCAAGGTCCTTCACAGCTCACGCTAGCACACATGGAAAAAGTAACCTTCTTCCTTCCCTCCTTCCATGGCTAGGGCAGTTATTCTAGATGACCACGGAATCTGACAGTGACCGATAAAAAAAGTGGCAAAAACTGGCATCCAAGAATAATTTGTCCGATCAAACGAGATCTGAATCTGATGAGACAAAACTGTCACTAACGAAGCTATGATCAAGATGTAAGCCAGATGCACTCGATAATCGATCCACAAATGGGTAATTAAACGATGCACGAAAACTTGAAGAAAAAATCATTCCCAAGAGCGCTTGAGCAACAACGTGGGTGAGTGATCAATAATACGTGAGAAATGAGTAAATAATTGAACAAAACGCTGCTAATTATTGTACTGTTTTTCTGTATAGATCACCCATATTTATGTAAAGATCCCGTTGGTTAATTAATGCTTCATGATGAACTAAAAGCCCAATTAACACTCCGCTTATTGGGATCAATGATAGTACACGTGTACCTACCGTTATTATATTGCGAGGGTTGCAATCACTATTTCTTGAGTCCCTACCAATACCTAATAACTACCATAGTTTGTTGTGGGTCCTAGAAGACGTAATTGAGTTAGGTACTGAGGAAGTTTATAAAAAACAAGAAACACGAGTCGTTGAAAACGATAAAAAATTGAATTTGATGATCTTTGAATGGGGACTTTAATGATCGATTCACATTCGGTTCTGAATGTTCATTAAACCCGCCGCGTCGTCCTTTCAGGGAGTGAGCGATTGTCCTCAAATACTCCGCGAGGTCCCGTCCGACCGTGAAAATGGGATCTATTTGAAATCGATGGACGAACTGTACCTTCCCATTTGAAGTTTTCGAGCTAGGGCGTTTTGAACATTTCATCCCCTAGTTTCCACCCCTCAGAGTACAGTGACGGTAACGTCCAGCTTCGGGGCACAACTAGACCCCAAGTGGGGCAGGTATGCCAGGGTATACCAGGGGGTTGGTATTCCAATCGTTCTTAATTTTGGTCCATTGTAACTAAGAAAAGTGAGAACGGCGGTCGGACGGATTTTTTTAAAAATGATTTTTGGATTCTATGTGTCTTCAAACGTAAAACATCAAATTTTGTGGAGGGTAAAATTTTTTTGAAAAATGTTTGAATTAAAAAACTAAAATCCGTCCATTAGTAAGCCTTATGACGCAGGATGCACCTTATATAAACGCGTCTTTGCATCCCGAGCAACACTCGTCCGTGCTTTTCGAGCATCGTAGTTTACCTAGTTTGTTTCACAAGTGAAATTGATGCCTGGAACTCGTTCTCATGTTCCTATTATGAGGTTTGAACATGAACAATGACCGAGTTTTTTTTCTTCTTTTTCTTTTGCAAACTTTTTGAGTTTTCATTCGCCAGCCAATTTTATCAGTGTCGCTTTGTTTATATGCGATAGACTTAGTAACATTGATGATAGTATATAAGGATATCATCTTGGGTCTAGTGGTGACCTCCAGCATGATCCAATGAGTAACGGAACCAGGACAAATCTCAGGATAACAATAAATAAACTGGTGTGTAACAGTTTGCAGGGTTTTCAACATCATGATTTTCTCAGGCTAGGATCATTCAGAATATTGTGTGATTCAGAAAGCATGACGTAGATACCTAGCTATGCGCTATTAAATCCACTGAATGTATACATTCAGTTTCATTTCTCAGTTAATTTCACGAGTCGCTAGATATGTTTTCAGAAAAATATCTACTTGATACTCCATGTTCAATATATTTATTAGAATTTGTCCAGAAAAATAGACTGTGATGGATAGGTAATGCCACCTGTAGTGGCTGAATAATAATATTCATGGTATGAACGAAACCACCAAATAAGAAATTTGATGATTTTCAGACGTTATGAATATAATAAATAATGTTACACTTATAAATGCACGTGGTATGTAATAAATAGCAGCATGCTATCAATGCAAAGTGTTCAAAACGCCTGGACGGGAAAAGGAATGTCGGTTTGGAGTTAGAGCATTCTGCTCACGTTCCGGATCCCCTCCGCATTTCTCTCTGATATATAAAATCTCGTGAGGCATATGGCCTTAAAGTTATTTGTCAAATAGAAAGACGGCGTTGGGAGACCTCGCCTCCCTCTCGCTTCTTTGGAGAGGAGGTGTATCTTGCTCGGATCGTTTGAACGAATAAGGATAAGGAGACGAGAAGGATGAAGGAGAAGAAGACGGGTCACTATGAAAATAGGAGACCGTTTTTCAGGAGCGAGGTTGACAGTCCATCTATCCTCCCCTTCCTTCTCACTCCTCAGATATCCACCCCGGGCTCAGAATCCTCTCGTGCCACCGTCGGTTTCTTGTTGAGGTCTTCATTTTGTGCTGGGCATGTTATGAAGACGATAGGTTCCTAATTAACAAGAACAAATACCCAGCGTGACTGTCAACTTTCCAGTGCAATGTAGTGAGGATGAGGTTCAATAGAAATGACAATATTTTAAAACACAATAACCCTATAAAAAATAGATTCCCTACTTCCCCCATAAGTATAGTCCTCCCGTTGGACTTTTGACCCACTCGTTCTACTTGATCATTCAGTCAGTTCATAACTGCCCTTATTGTCAGTTCACGACAACATGCAAGAAGAAGTTACATAACAGAAGTTATATTCTCCAACTAAACGATTCTATAATCAAATATATTCACGTAATTTAAAATTAATCTGCAATGTTATCTACATGTTACCTACTATTGAGTTATTAGCGTGATACATCAAGTTGTTGTAATTTTTAGTGATTTGAACCATTAATTTTCATGTTTTCTTCCTTTCTCCTTGACATTACAAATTGATACATCGTTTCAATCGATACATCGAGTACCAACTCGACAATTTATCATAACTCTTGTTATAACAGCCGTTCTGCCGTTTGACTTTCCAACAGTAGTTCTCAACAGTTATGATAACCCCAAAGTTACAGAACACCCCCCCTGGACTGACAGAATCAATTTGAAAATTCTCGAACTCTGCGAGAACCTCCTCACCTTGGTTCGTATCGTTTGCATTAAGATTGAATGAGGTTGACGAGTCAGGTAGGTACATGGAAGAAAAACCACTCTCGGCCGCCCGAACACAGAGCAGTCGGACCTAAAAGAATTACCGATTCCCAACCAAATTAGAAGCAACTTTCGCTCCTCCAATTAAAATTCATAAGTTCAGGTTTGAGAGGCCCTTTATTCTGTTAGGATTGGTGAAAAGTTGGCAAGCTCCAGTTTTAACGAAGGAACCCCCATGTTTTATGCATGTCTTTCCAATTTTGTCGTGGAATGATTGCAGGAAGATTGATTTTAGATGTTTCAACACTTCGAATTGATTCTATTTTTTTTTTTAACGTTAGATCGATGTTCAAAATTCACCACTTCGTTATACGGGCTTGGATCGTCACTTATCCAGTTGGATTTAAAAAAAGTCAAAATTGTATACGGTTGTGAAATAAATGTGAATCCTTACCAATTTACTTTTTATTGTTTGTAATTATCCTAATTTGTTCACCTACTATAGATACCCACGTTCTAGATTAGTAGCTTGCATTCTTGTCTGCTTAGATAGATACGTTCGTACATAGCACCTACTTATACAGGGTGTTCCACGAGTTGTTCCCC
>JAEMON010000003.1:30147708-30158614 GCA_030264115.1 Lygus lineolaris | reverse complement strand
CCAAGGGTTCAAATTTTGAAAATTCACAGTCAAAAATCGCTAAAAAACGCGTTTTTTGAGGGTTTTTTGTTTGTAAATTACCATCTTAAACATAGGAACATATTATGATAATCAGTATTATGGTATCCACCAAATCGGTTAAAATGATTCTTGGAAAATTCGCTCATCAACTCAACATGTTGCATGAATGGGACTTTTTTCAATTGATTATAAATTGAAATAATATTATGCTTTCAATAATGATCATTTGGAATCGCGCAGGAAAGCATTTCCAGGAAAGGAAAATGTTGTTGTGAAAAAACCTTATTTTTTTCTCCTGAAAAAACCAAAACGAAAACAATTTACACTTTTGACATATTGAAGGTTCAGATCTCTATACATATAAATCGATAAAGAGATCAGATCTCCATAAATTGTTTATCAAGCAATGGTTTTTTATTCCCATATAGATAATGCTTATGCGTCGATCACTGTTCTTCTGTTGGTACAAAAATTACCTGCAATTCCACAATCATGTCGTTCACAATCATGTTTCTTTCGCACAAAGAGTTGTAACCTACAATATGAGATATTAACCTGTGCAGTGTAGTCTGTCACAAGTCTACTACAGTACATCTGTCACAAGTGCAGAATTGCTATTTTCCAGGACAAAAAAAAAAAATAGGGCTTCACAACACTATTTTACGTTCCTGAACATGCTGTCTTTGGAAATATCTATATTCCTACCTTAACGAATAACCAGCTTCATGCTAGGATCATCCCCAACTTAATATTATAGTTTACTGTTGTATCCAAAGAAGGGGTGCATTTATGATGATTCATCTCTCAAAGAATTATTATTTCAACAGGTTAGTTGCGAAGTAAACGCGTTCACATTTCACTTGTGGTATTTTACCTTACGCAGGTAGGTAGATGTTATGGTGTAAAACTGTTACCCAAGGGAAGGGAGCATTTATGATGGCACTTATGAATGAAGTCTCATTTTCTGCTGCTTACGCATGTGTTGATAGCAATAACAACTCACGTGTGTAAGTTCACCTCTCATCACAAAGTGTGTAAGTTCATCTCTGATCACAAACCTGTGATAATTTATATAAATAATGAGTAAATATACAAAATAATTAAAAAAACAACAACTCGGGGGCCAGCCCCCTGCACCCCCCGGATGCTTTTGCTTAGAGCCTATGACAGAAATTCGAGAAATATGGAACATGCTTTAGCCGCGCTTTTGATGGTTAGGTGGTGTCAGTTCGGTGGTGACAGTTCGATGGTGACAGTTAAGTGTTGATAGTTGGGTAGCATTTTTGTGACATTTTTTCGTAACGTTTCTTGGCAGTTAGCTCATGGCTAAAACATGTTCCATGCTAAAAAAAAAAATAATAATAACAATAACATTATCTTCTCATAGGACGGTTTTCCGATGAGAATCATCATTAAAAGAAGCCCCTTGAGTTAAAAACCTGAAAATTTAGAAATAATTGCATTTATGACAGTTCATTTCTATGGTCAGAGATATCCTGATGTGGTAGGTAACCACCCACAGCTTAGGTACACCTGTACCTACCTGCGTAGCAGATTTTGGCGTTAATCGATTATTAAAATGCAGCAGTACCTAATTGTGGAAGTACCTAGTCGATTACTTCATTTTAATCGATCAACGCCCTACTCTGCTACGTAGCCGTTCGAGCGTGATTGAAGGACAGACAACCAGACACCTACCTAGCGTGTCTTATTATAGGTACTATTGTGGTATGGCCTTCAATGTAGAGTCGAGATCCCTCCGAGCCTATTTGGGATTTAATAAATGGGTGATGTTAGGGCTATGAGATTGCGTTTGACAGGACAGGAGACGGGTGACGGTAGTAGCTCGGTACAAAAAAAAAAGAAAACTCTGAAAGAGATTCAAGCCAACAATGAGACGGGGTGAGAGGGAAATTAATTAAAGTGTAGACGGATTGCTGGAGGCATTGTACTTTGGGTGACGCCGTTGAATAATTACTTTCGTTTCGGATAAAATGGAAAGGGCACCAATGTGTCACTTTCTGTTCGGCAACTCCTCCCACCACCATGTCCCCAGTCTTGAAAACAATCAAGGCTTGATAGAAATGTCACTGATTTTGGGCACAACCTCTCTCAGGAAGCACTATCTCCATTATCAATGAAGGGATAAGAGTTGGAAAGATCCGAAGAAGATGGTTAGACTTTTCGCCCACAGCCTGGAGTTGTTTCGAAGGGAGGAAGTGGAGGCTCTCGTTTTGGAAACGCCGTCAAAGTTTTGTTGTGGCATTTTCTTTGGCGGAAATGCTTTGCTCTTTCCCTAACCCTCAATTTCCTAATTATTCCACCATTTCCTTTTGCGCTCTTGAGTGGAGAAGGGGAAAGTTGTGGTCTAGTGCGAGTTTTTGACTTTAATTCTGAATTAATGAGGAGTGGGACCTTTCCTAACAGTTGATGCGAGGGTTGGGTAGAAAACTTTTCACTCGCTACGTCAGATGTCCAAATGCATGATGAATAAGCTCTGGATTTCCCTACGATGTGCCCTGCTCGATGGTGGTTTTGGCTCCCAAAAGTTACAAGTACTGAACAGCCAGTATGGGGTGGATAAATTCGTGAAAATTCCACATTATTGATGATATAACAAATTCATTGGATAAAGAGCCTTCGCTGTATAACTGAATGGATTTATGATCTATGATCTACTTCGTAATCTATCTATTATCTGGATTGCGAAACCAAACTGAAAAATTGTTTGTTTGGTACCTCTGTTACTTGAATTAGTTTTTGAAGTTCTCAAGAATAATAATCTCCTTAGACCAACCTCAAAATGAATTTCTTGAATCTCCAGTTTAATTTTTGTATCACAGTTTTTTCTTCATCTTCCCTTTCCTTCTGTTTGAAAGAAGACGTTAATGAGGTACGGAAAATGAACTAAACAGCAACGAAGGATGAAAACATATTTTCAGATCCACCCGTTTCATTGAGTCGCTCGAGGCGTGAAACGCATCAAACGCTGCTACTATGGAAATAATGAGACGATGATTTCAAAGGAGGCACATTGTAGATTAATGAGCATTGCGGTAAGAGAAAAACGAATGGGCTGCAGTGGTAGACTGCGAGCGACTATCTCGCTAACGAATATATAAACATTGGAAGTTGGTGGGAAGTGAGAGGAGAAGCTCCAGAGTAATAAATGGATAATCCCTTTCAAATTTAGCTTGGTTGAGGGAAAAGGAATTTTCCGGCATACAACTTCAAAGACCCCGGTATTTAAGAGTTGTTCAGGTCCTTGCTTGGTTCAATTTTCTGAAATACTTAAATGAGAATGAGGGAGAGAGATGGGAAATACAGTTTATTTTTCCGGGCTTATATTATAATAGTGGGCGTAGCTGAATACAATTACCGCTGCTGGAAGTGCGGAGCAGCTAAAATACGAAAGAAAGGAACAATCCAATTAACTGAAACGAATACATTGGATTAAGAATCATCATGCTCCCGGAGTGAAAGTACCTAAATGAAAATATAGGTTCCCCCGATTTTTCGAGAGTGGTCGCATTTCGGGCTTGTTATGAGAATAAATTGCATGCACGTTTCGTACATTGTTTGAACAAGCTAAGTAAATTCAAAAGATGCTTCGCCCAACGAAATGGGATCCGCTAAACTGGGAGATGAAAATACTGTGATAGAGATATCCTACCAGCAAAATAAGGCATGGTTCCCATATTATTGCACTTGAAGAGGTCCGTTGTGGGGGTATGAATCGGGGGATGATTGTACACAGCTTGGCAATGAAATTTATACAGTCCGCGAATAAACAAGCAAATTTACCAAATTCGTTGTTCAGAATCACTCAGGGGATACCAAGACTTGTAATGGGTCCTCAAACGCATGAAAATCCGTAGAGACCTTTATGGATGATTTGCGTGACAGAATGAAATAATGAAACAGTGGGAAAATGAAATATTATAAAAATATTGTGGCAACACACAAACATGTCCGTTATTTTGTTTATTATTGAGTTGGGTATTTTGAAAATCTCGTTGTCAATCTCGTTCTGAAATGATATCTGAAAGTTTGGTATCTCATTGAATTCGTGTGAGTTGGTACAGGGGTTGGTGTCGTCAGTTAGGTGAAAATTTGCAAACCCATTTTCGGTAAGTTTCAACGTCGGATACTCCTTCTAAAATATCAACTTTTTGGGAAGCTTCACCATGATCTTTCAAATTACGAAATAAAAATAACCATGCAAGTTCTTATTCCTGTATTATACAGCTGAGCCTTAGATCTACGAGTTGCAGCACTTGAAGGTTTGTTGCTGGGAATAGCAATTGGACGTTAACGTTCCTCCTAGTATCAGAAGGGAGGCGCAGCGGGTATTAACAACCCAGTGCAATACCGGGTACCTCCTGCTAACCGATTGCTCAACCCAGTCCAAATCCATCAAGCACCTCCTGCTAACCAAGGATTGCTGGCGTATGGAGGCTCTCTCATGACATATGATGGGAAAATTCCCTAGGAAGAATACTTGTTACACGTCGAAGTCACTGCAGAATCCAATGGATGGACGGAAGAGGGGTCAGGTAAGCTTTTGGCCAGTGCTTTGAAAGGCGCAGCATTGAAAGTTGTGACTGAACTTCGAGAGCAGGTAGAACAAGGGGGCAATGGTGGAGACACTTCCAAATCGCTTTGGTCTCTGTTATCAAGTATCAAAATTAAGAACGTCATTAGAAAAACGGAAACAAGCAGCTGGCAAATGATTGATCTGATTGATTTGCTTTGGACATTAAGAAACAAGTCAGGGGAGCTTAACCTGATGACCCCAAGCGTCATCGTGATGAAAAGGGGTTCAAAGCTTCTTGTATGCAAAGATAGAAACAGACCTTAGGAAGCTCTCACTACTTCTGCAATAATTCAAGAATCAAAATTAAGGCGGAATAAGCTGAAGACTTAGGTAGGGCCTAACCAACAAGCTATAGGTGAGTTGAAGTTCTCCAGTACTCCAGCGTGAAATGGTTGTTTACTTTACTTTACATCCAAAACGCTCTGTCCATATCAAAAACGCTCTGAGTCGCCAATGAAGAACGATGCTTTCCTGGTTTGAAGGCCTCCCATTCCAGAACGCAATGCGCCGCATTGAAAACTTACGACATCTACTGTATGAGAGGGACAAGGACTATATTTACGTAGGTAAATTAACAGTGGCACTACTTATTTATTTACCAACAAACAAACACGAAAAAAGAAGGGAGTATGAGGACCTCAGTTTTGGACACGCTATAGACGAGATCGTAACATACTCGCAAAGGGTGGACATGTTCCTCTTTGACAACATCGGTCACACATTTTTACATTATGGGTGGACATGTGAAGCTTTGATGAAAAATTCTATCTTTCTCTGACATTTTGAATGTGAAATAAAACGTGTTGGTACCAAAGGGTGACTTGGGCATGTGCCTTTAAGTAGAAATAACCTGAATCGCGAAAAAACGTACTTGAAAACAAAGTACATGGTGCTATTCACCTCCTCTAATTTTGAGCTTACCCAGACCTTGGACGTAGGTACAGCTTGAACGGCTGGTTCTCAACTATGCTGACAGTAGAATATTATTCTAAATCACCGTTGAATGTCGACAAAGCGGGGACCTCATCCGTCATTTCGGAGAGCGGACGGCCGCGTCGGAACTTGCTGCTCAGCGCCTCGGTTCACGTCCTCTCCAAAGCCTGTGACAACAGGTGGCGCCCATTCAGAACAAGTCAAATGCAAAATAGGACACGCCACGCCGGAGAGATTGTAAGGCGAATCTAACGCCGGTGAATTGGTCTATTGTATCATCACCCCATTAATGTTTTGATGTCGTCTCAATTCAAGCAATCAACGATTCCCGAAAGAGGCTTTCGATTTAATTACCGATTACCACATATTATGTGCATACTGTGGAGCATATATCAGTTTATTTTCTATTAAAGTTGTGTTCTCTTTGGTTGGCGTCTAAGTGCTATTACTACTACTGATGACCATGTTTATAGCCAATCCACAAGAAACTGAGAGCGCTGATAGGTAGGTATATACGTCGGTCCCTGTTAATTTCTAACTTTGAGAACACCATTCGATATCCCCTGCTACATACTATCTGCACCAATATCTGCATTTCGCACTAATGATGAGATGGTATCGTTTACTCAAGAGTCAAACATTCAGCGTAGGTATGTAAAACCTCAATGAATGATCAGGTGTTATTCTCGTATCACCGATAGGTGAAGTTTAAAATGCAAGGTCCAAACACCAAGCACAAGGGAGACAACGTAAACACGATTGTGAATCGCACGACGCACCGGTAAACGCATGAAGAGATGATTACTGATACGGGCCAAACGGACTAAGTTTCAAATGGAGTTCCCGTTCCAAATCAGTTGAAGTACTGCACCGAACCGTGAGAATAGAAGTTAATTCAGGGAATGGCTGACCGGCAACTATTAATCTATGCGAACCTATAGTTTTTTCAAACCTGTCTAATAGTCCTAATCACCAAGCTTGCATTATACTTATGTAGATACTCCTAATCCATACTGGTCCAGGCCTCCATATTAGCCAAATGGTCGAACCTTCCCTCTGTCGAGCCTTCCGTTGGAACAAAATCGGTCTCGAACTTTAGGACAGGAATGAAGTGTTGGAGAATATATTCAAGTGGGTTCTGATCATTCAGGGAAGTTTGAAATTAGTTTGAAAAGTAGGTATGAACGCCACGCTTTGTATTTTACCTAATAAAGCAAAGGTGAAATTAGGGTAATACCCACCCCCAAACGCTTCTACCGTGCTAATCGCAGCCTGTTCAATATTTTCAAACTTCCTAATCCTTCAATTGGCCAAGATCTCAAGCTATAGGCTTCGGAGGCCAACTCAGGTGCTCTACTCAAACTCGAAATCCACCAACTTTGCCTCTTACTGTGCCAGTATTCTACCAACAGTCTTTACAACAACTTAGATCCTGCAAAGTTCCTTCCTGGTTCTGGTTTCATGCACTACCAGATACCTAGGACAATTACATACATAGGTACGTACATACCTACAACTGTCACAGTAGTTTACTCTTATGTCATACATAGTTCATTATCCGAATGAGAAATCACCTATTTCACCTATTTATGTGCCCACAAGGTTCCTATCTTCTTTTTAGTTTTTTAGTTTCAATAATGTACCTTTGAAATCGAGCATCAAATTTTTTTTGTCTACCCCCCTAATATTTGATGAGTTCATTACGTTCCAGGATACGTAAAACCCAATTGTGTATTGTTTTTTAGGAGGGGGGGGGGGGGGGGCAATTGAAGGGGATGGTGCTTGACCTAATGAGCGGGGGCCACGTGCACGAGACCAACGGCCGCGTTGTGTTAGCATGATTCATCATGGAATTCCATAAATTATTTACCTAGGTACCTACTCGGTAAAAATGTACGTCCTTCTTATTTAAAAATGATCGCAAATTCCTAACGAGCTATGTTAAAAATCCGTGTACGTCCTCTTTCATCCTGATCGAGGCTATCCTTAACGGCGTTGATTGAGTAAACCCACTCGTAACCATCGATGTATAACTACACGTGATGTGTACTTATGCATCGTTGTTCGTAACTAGGGGGGGTTCATGTAATTTCACTCCAACTGTTCACATCACAACCAATTTACTTACAACTATTGTAGTGTTATCCGTCGATTGGAACTTTACGTGACTATTCAAACTGTATCAGCTAGTTTTTCAGAGTTCAGCCGATCAGATTCTATACACTGGAACTGATCGTTGAAACTTTTTGTGGAAGACGTTGTAGGAATTATTTTGGTATGAAAATTGCTGTAATAATTTCTAAACAACTTTGGTTTTCCAGTTGTCAAGCATTTCAGTTGACGGTTACGAACTCATGTTTCATTGTTGGAGTAGCTTTATAGAAGGGTGAGATTTTCGTTCATCTAGAGAGGTAGGTTGTAGTGCCGTGCATAACCAATCACGCGAGCGAAGCGAGCATTTGGGATAAGCAACCTCCAGCAAAGTGAGTACATCCACATGTTGGACTTGGACCGTGCAACGCAAGGGTTACTGGCTAGTTTCAAATTTATTATTTGCATTAGGCATACTTTATCTTCATCAGGTAGAGAAGAATTACGAGTATAAAAAAATTAGGTAGGTACATACGTGAGGGAAACAACAATTTGCGAGGAAAGGTTGTTCCAGGTGTGACTACAATATATTAGCTTCTAGTCCCCAATTCTCTCGCAGAAGAACGGGGAGGTGAAAGATGATTAATATCGTCTGTAGGAGCTCAGACAATTTCGGAAAATATTGGGGTTTTCGTCAGGTCAGGGAGTCTAGCAAGAAGAAATGAAGTCATTAAACACTATCGCACGGCAGTTTGTTGTTCCGTATTCCCCGAAATGACCCGGGGTAGAATATCTTCCTTCAAGGCTTTCTGCCTCCTTTTTCGGGTTAGATTTATGTCTTGACTATTATTTACTGGTTGGTCGTGTTCCGTTTTAGCTGCTTTTCCCTTCGTTCCCTCTTCTTTCGTAAAGGACCCGTCGGCGCATTCTGTTCCTCTCCAAGATCCTTGAGAATCACGGAATTTCATTAACTTGGATCTTCTACTCCTTTAACATCTTACTACTATGGTCACGGAGAATATTAAAGGAGTAATAGAACGTTATGAGGTCTTTCCCTGGAAATCGGTTTTGAGCTCCCTTTTAGATGAGGCTTTCTTGGTCTTGAAGAATGGCACTGGAACAACTATTGTTAGAAACATGGTAAGAAATAATAATTCTTGGTAATTTTTCTTTCGTTTTTCCGAGCAATTTTCTATAAAGAGTAGGTGGGGTTTGTATGAGGAGGGGGAGGGGTAATATTACAGTAAACTGCTAGTAATTTAATGAATCAATCGTCTACATTATTAAGGGGGTTCGGTGGTGGGTAGCGAAATGTTTCCACCTAGTACTTACTCCTCAATTACTTGTTACGATTTTTAACTATAGTTTGGGAACATCTGCGGAGTTCGGTGGGCAGTTGTACCTTTAGCTTCCTACCTTTTGTAACACGGACGTAAAGAATCAGTTAGTGAAAAAATATGCCTGACAACTAATTTCAATGATGTTGGGAAATAATTTCAAGTAGGTAGCTGTTATTAATTCAATTACGATATGATTCAAGGAATTCGCCTTGCAGTAAGCCCCTAACGACCCGTCAAATTTGACCAAAATCGGTTCACTATAGGAACTGAGAAAGCGTCGTTTCAAGATAATATAATAGTGGTCTATAGTAGTTAAGTAGTCTATTAGTAAGTATATACCGAGGGTCACAACCATTATTTCTTGAGTCCCTACCTATACTCTTATACCTAATATCCGGTAGCCGACGGTTCCGAGAGTTTTAGGTTCTCCTTAACTTAATTCAATAACTAAGGCTTATCAAAGTGACCAAGAAGCTCGAGAGAAACGAAAATAAAGTTAAATTTGTTAAGCTGGCCCATGAACGGGTAGATGGCCTACACGGGAAGATTTGCGATTCACACTCGTTTTCTGATCCTTTTTCATTCAACTTTTGAAGTTACAGGTAGCGAGCGGTTGGGCATAAAATGCTCCGCGAGGACTCGTTCGACGATAAAAATAAAATTGTGATTTATTTATGGTCGATGGAAAAACTATACCTTCCTATTTAAAGTTCTCGAGCTGGGGCTCTTTGAAAATATTGCATCCCCTATTTTCTACTCCGTAGAGAAGATTGACGGTAACGCCAAGCTTCAGGGCACAACCAGACCTCGAGTGGGGACGGTTATACCTACCAGATTTCATTAATTTTCATCCATGCTAACTGAGGAAAATGCCGCGTTCGGCAGATGGACGGATTTTTTTTTTAATTTGATTTTCTGATTCTACGTATCTTGAATTGTAAAACATAACATTTTGAGGGAAGGGTGTCGAAGAAAATATAATAAAACAAACTTACCTTCGTATGTTGAAATTTTTATTTCGGACGAAGACTCAGAACACAAAGCTTCTTACAAGGGCAGTGAGGAAGGTAAAAACCTTCAGGACTTTATCTTGATTTTAAATAAATACCCACCTAGCTGATTAGTAGGTGGTATGGGGAAAACGGAATCAAGCTGATCAGTGATATTTCGCGGTGGATCGGGTTAGCAGGCATGGTCTCTGCGGTGGATGGTGGTTGGTCACTTACTCACCGTATCTGATCTGTACTGTGCACTACTCACTCATTCGTCAAAACTTGATAAACCACATTGTAACTGGACCTGAAAATCTCGTTTCATTCACAAAAATCGATAAATCCTCACGAATCGTTCCCTTATATTCACTTGTTTAGGAGTCCCTCACTAGTGAGTGGCGTCGTATTGATTTCGATGTAGGTTTAGGAGGACAACACTCAACCGAGAGAAAAGGAGAACCACATAAGAATCCGTTTCAGACCTCCCTGAATCCAAATCCGTGAGAAAACCCATAGGTGAATGTGTGTGTGTGTGTGTGTGTGTGTAACTGGGTGTGTGTGTGGGACAAAATCTTGTGTGCGCTCCCCAGGGCTCAGTTCTCTAGATGTTCCTGTGCTGTTTTTATAATTTTTAGAGTTATCGACTCGAAAAACTGTCTAGTTGTGCATTACGTCGCGCCTGATTTTTGAACTTTGTATTTTATAGGTGAAAGGGGGGGTTGTTGCCCCAAAAAACGTGCGTTTTTTGACATAATCTTGTGTGAGCTCCCCAGGGCTTAACTCTCCAGCGATTTGCGTGTGGTCTATTTCTTCGACACAGAAAACTACCTAGTTGTGTACTACGTTGTCGGATTTTCGAAATTACGTTTCTTGAAGGGGGGGAAGGGGGGGTTGATGCCGGGAAAACGATTTTATTTTTTTCTTAATCAATA
>JAEMON010000003.1:30131842-30142859 GCA_030264115.1 Lygus lineolaris | reverse complement strand
TAAATAGGAATCGGGAGAAAACGTTTGGGGAGTATGGTAATCTATTAGGAAGGTGAGTATCTAGTTATTCTAAAATAATCACTCTAATCTTCAAATAATAACAATCCTCTTAATAACCATTTTCAATCCTTAGAGTGGAGATAATTGGATATTGTTTTTAATCATCATCAATTAAAATGTCCATTCGGCCGAAGAGACAGGCATATTCGTGCAAAGACAACCTCCTGCGATCCTTCTATACCCCGCAGTTTTCAAATGGAAGCAATCAACCGATAATAATTTGACAGGGTTTCTGATCGGTCCATTTCCGAGCGGAAGGCGGACCACCCTCTACATCCTTGATTGCCGAGCAGAGACAAATTATTGGGAAGCCTTCACTTGAATTCCTCCCCAAAGGATTGCCCGTCCGGTCTCTGCGAAAGGTCGGGTTTCAGTTTTCATCTCAACACCCAAACACAACGAATCCCAAAATCCCGATCGATGCCTTTGTTTCTACTTGATTCTACAGTGTTGCGAAATGCCTGCGGACCAGTGATTCGGACGTTTCCAAAGGGCCTAGTAAAACAATCCGTGCCCATGGCCTTGAGTTAATTTCTGGGTGAGCTGGCAGGTTTGATGTTGGTCCCCGGGAATGGATGTATCAACATCTCGTATTTGTTTGATTATTGTTCCACCGATTCACAGTTTATGGATGGTCGCCTCCAGCATTACAAGTTTAAATTCTCCATTTCTGGAATGGGTTGGTGACATACCTATACCTGGTTAATGTGCTCGTGGTGACATAATGTGTGTGCGAAGGGTATGCCTATGCCGTCTGGTGAGAAAACTCTCAACTACGAGCTGCTACGTCCTACTGAAGCTACACTATTTTGTGTTAGCAGGTGTTTGCTCATTTCATGCTTCCTCACCACCGAAGTTAGGAAGATACTCATTCTTGCAGGAAATTAAAAGCAATTTTGTCATCCAAAATCAAAATTCCACTTGTTTTTTACGTGTCATCAGAGCTTTCTTGACAATTTTGGTTCAGTGTCTGTCTGTCTGTACCTACTAAATTACTTTTTCCAGGCAAAACTATATTATGATGTTCGATCAGAATTTGATGGAATTTTCAGAGTTTGTGCGGGTTAGACCCGTGACTGTCCCATATTATTTGCCTCGAATTAAAAACATCATTGTCCTTGTGACTCACGGATTACGGATGATAACTTCCAGCATTCCGAAGTAAACTTTTCCGTTTCAGAAAGCTGATAGTTGCGTAGTATAGTTATAGTATAGTAGTATAGTAGCGCTATATAGTAATTCAATTATTAATTTAGGGTTTCCATTTCGAATATTTGGCGTTCTCAGATGTTTGTTCGTTGTTGCTGATGGTTCATCGGATGTTCGTGTTCGCCGTTAATGCTTAGTGAGTAAGATAAGTATATAAACGCTTTGTGAGCTGAAACACTTTCACTTATCAATGTCCCCGCTCCAATAACGGATAGAATTAATATTACGATAATACTCAATCCAAAGTTCATGTAAATTGTTATTGAACTAAGTAGCTGTATGAAAACTCTTACTCTGATTTATGTGCAACCTGAGGACCTGTTGGATGGAAATTTGGACTGGTGATTATCATTCTTCTCCCTTAATTAGTATTAATGACGATTAATGACTTCCTTAGTATTAATGAATAAGTCAATCTTTAGTTGGCTAGAAGTATGTTATTAAAATAAGTCAACGATTTTTGACATTTTCATAAACTTAAAAAAGTCACGAAAAATTGCTCATGAAAATACCGTACCCACTTTCACGTACAACCAAGCCGTTGCTGGGGAAATGAAACTTCTTTAGTTTCTATCGGACGACAATCGTTCTCTATTCGTTGGAAAGCTCTCGATTTATCACGCATTTCTTTCTTACTCGTTCCTCGTATTTATCAGTAGTTTTATAATTTGATTCATAATAAAACAAATTTATCCATAAAGCCAAAACTTGACAACAACTTGGTTTCTGTCTTTCTCTCTTTTCTCTCTTTCTCTCTGTTCGCGAGTGTATCAGCTTCGTAACATAAACGTTACGAAATTCATGTCTTGTGTGGCATATGAACTCAAAACGATCCATCGAAGGGGACATGAAAATTTCTCACTGTATTGCGGATTTGTACGCAACCTGTTTCATTATTTTGTTTGGTTTTAGGATGATTGAATTTATAACCAATCATTGCTAGGGAAAAATTACTTCCTCATTTTCTACCCCACAAAAATCGTTCACCAGTCGCTGGGAATCTCTAAATTAACTACACATTACACCACACCCCATGATGCCAAAATCTTTTAATATCCTACTGGGAAGTACGAAAGAATGGTTTCGAATCTAACCGCAGACTAGGCAATTAAATGGATAATTAGGGCAGTTGGCACCCCTGTGTTCCCTCTTGTGCTTTCGTCGACGAATGCTTCGTGGAATCCAGCCAGCCACTCTGCGAAATTCCATGGGATGGAGCGGACGATCGTACGAGCTCTAAATTTATAGTGAAGTCCCCCCAACGTGAGTGGCAATTTAATTGTATTAAAAAAAAAATCTGCCGTGGTTGTTAAACCATTTACGAGAAGTCGCAAATTGATACTCAAAGAACCAGTTTTATGCATCTGAGTCCACTTCATCTCCACTAACATTCACGAAGTAGCACTCATCGATTCGATTCAATTTTGGAAATAGTCAGTGTGCGACGTTTAGGTATTTTGGATGACCATAAAAACAAATACTGCGGAATGAATTGGGATTGGAATATTTATTTATTTTTATTATTATTTTCAATAGGTAATGAACCATTGGCATTTAGCGCGAAAACAATTTTTCAACACCCCCTTCCTCCTCTCAGAATACGTACTCTACGAATAAATACTCTCTACGTTTCAAGAGAGGTACATAAAATTAAAAAATGGAATACAAAATACTCTGCCAATTGAAAACGGGACATAGCTTCCTCGCGTCCAAAAGGAATTGAAATCAAATATCCTCTCTAATCTTCCTCGCGTCCAAGAAAATTTGATCGATATCAGATGAAAACTGTGGTTACTAGATCTGTAACAATTAAATTCAGCGAATTCCACGTTAGCGCATAAGCAGATTTTCCCGCTGATACAATCATGATGGAATCTATCTATATATTTATGTCTCCTACACTAAATGTCCCATGCTTTGAGAGTGTTCACGAGTTGTACGACGAATGCTCAATAAATCAGTAACATTATGTGAATTACCACTTCTTTCATCTCTAACCTTGCGTCACATCTCGATTAAAAATCGAACTCTCCAAACTTTTGATGGAAATAATTATACCTAACTATTGAAAGACAAATTGGGAATTTTTCTGGGCTTATTGGTTAATGCGGGGTAGCATGAAACCTGCCCCGCACCACCTTTTTGGCCCGTGGCAGTGACCCATTCACCCTTTTAGAGAGGTCGTTGGAAGCACTCGTCTGAACCTCTAACCCCTGATCCGTCCCCTATCATTCCTATATCCCCGCTTCCCTTTTCGATCTTCTTCATCCACCTCCTCCATCATCACATCTTTCTTCTCTCTGTCCTGTCCTCAACCGTCCATACCTGACGACATCCAAGCGATAATTCCGTACCTCTGAAGATTTCAGCTCTATCTGAAGTGTAGAGTGGGAAGTATAGGTACCATGTCGTGGTAACTGCACGTCCTTTTCGATAGTAGACTACTGAAACATTATGGCACATCCTCTTCAGTATTGGACCACTGGGAACAGCGATCGATGTCACTCGTTTCATTGATTACAGGGATGACGGTTTTACGTGCGAGATAAACCATAACCTCTGACACTGGCTTGGCATGATTTACCACTGAACCCGCTCCTGAGTCAACTCAAAACAATCTACTTTTCCACTTTTGAATTGTATAACTACCTGTAAGTTTGTATGGCCCCAACTGCCATACGGCCCACTATTTCAGTCTTCCAGTACCCTAAGTACCCGCTTCATGGCCACCCTACTACTGTATCCCCCTCTCCTAGCGTATGGCTCATACTCATTTATGATACCCTGTACCTACTCCCTCGTCTACAGCGCCGTTTGCTATCCCTTATTGGAGGCTTACAACGCCCTCCCCTCCCCCCTCCCCAAATCAACCACATACTCCTATCAGCCACCGTCAGCCTCAGCCACCATGTATCCCCTGGCCTCCCAGTACCTCCTTCGAGTGGTGTTATCCCCCCCTCCTACTGATTCGTGGTCCTTACTTCTCCCCTAAATATAGCCCTTTTACTCTCCCTCTCTACCATGTTCGATCCCTAAGTCACTACCTCTCGTGATATTTAATACATTTCTCGTTCAAGGACCTTGGTACGTCACCGTACTCCCCCTTCAAGTGTTATCCCTACCCCCTTTCTGCTTTATGTCCCTCATTTATCCATGGTACCCCTGGTTGCCATGGCACCTCATCTAAATGGACGTCCCCTGAAATATATGCATTACATGCTACATGTTTTATTAAGTATAGTTGTATGTATAGTAGTATCCCGCATCCCTATATAAGAGTGTGAACGAACGACTGGACTTAAATGCGACTTTGAGGTTTTCTCCTGGGTCGCATTCGAACGTTTTACGAATACGCTGAAACTTTCCACACACCGGTTTATTTTTCATAAGCCCAATACACTTTCCGATTATTGAGATCAATGTTTTTTCAATAACCACTTACCTACCGTAATTAAATCACAAGTTGCCCAATCATTATTCCTTAGGTAGGGATGATAAAATAAAAATTAATAAATCATATTTAAATAGAAATTTGATAAATCAATTGTAATTATCATGCGAGAGTTGTAGGTCCTTCATAACGTAATTCTGAAAATTAGGAAGCTTATAAAAGTAAACGAAAATCAATCTGGTGAAAACGAAAAAGTTGGATTTGATCAGCTAATCTTTGAACGCACCTACTAATTTGGCTTAATCGCAATGATTTTTTGGTGCAACCCTTCAGTTCTTGCAGGGAGCGAACGGTTGGTCTCCATGAGGTCTCGTTCGGCCCGTATAACAAATTTAATTAATTTTGGTCCATGGTAACCAACCTACTCATAACCAGTATTGCAACTAAACTATCATCACCATAAGGACGAACGCATTTTTTCTAATTCTATTTTTGGATTCTATGTATCGATTTGACACGTAAAACGTCAAATTTTGATTGTGGTGGGGGGGGGGAGGGGGGAGGGGGATTTTTTTTCCGTGCTCGTTTTCAATGGATAATTATTGATTATAATAAATATAAATTGTACACATTTCGAAACTCTTGGTGCGTTACTAACATTCCAAAATTATATTGTTTGTTTCAATTGATTGTTTCTTTTTAAGCATGCTGTTTAAGTATGCAGAATATTTTGGGTTCAACAGTGGAGACTCATAGGAGTTGAGATCTCCTGCTCTTACCAGTCAACATCAG
Source organism: Lygus lineolaris (assembly GCA_030264115.1). Taxonomy (NCBI): domain Eukaryota; kingdom Metazoa; phylum Arthropoda; class Insecta; order Hemiptera; family Miridae; genus Lygus; species Lygus lineolaris. The sequence goes on along the minus strand of JAEMON010000003.1, from coordinate 30,137,407 downwards.
CTACTATTGCATAGCCTGTAGGTTCCTCCATTAGGGATTATATCACCTTTCCGTGGGCAAGTATGTACAATTTGCTCATTCCCTAACCCATTCAAGGGGCGCCTCGTCACCAAGGCACCAGACTCTGACTAAATCACGGGATCTCATTGGCCACAGCTGATTGAGTAAGGTGACGCTATAGGCCAGGCCTGACATTGGTGCACAGACTATTCTCCTGGGTTCATGATAGTTTCAGACAAGACCTTACCCTATCGATCGGAATTGGGCATTCATTGGTAGCGAATTGCGGGTGGAGGTCTCTCCCTTGCACCATACACGCTCTCACTCTGCTACCCAACTCGGAAGAACATATTTATGAGCCGTATAAACGCGCCTCGCAGTTTTCCCGCCCCGCTTTTCTGCTCTGGTAGGTTTTGTGCAATAATTAATGACGGTCCCATTTTATGAGAGTCCCCTCTCTGCTTCTAAAAATACTCTACTCGTTCAAACAATTTCGAACCGAAATTACTTACCCTTGACCAAATAAGTTAGTTGATGATGGTTGATGATTGGCCGCGTTTCTAGATGAGATGCACCGGGAATCCTCCTCTAATAACCTGATTTCTCTCTTGACTTTAGCTTGTAACCGACTTGCTCTATTGATTCATTTTAGTAACCTTGTGTGCACCCGTAGCTGAGAATTGCATAACTATATGGCCTCCTCAACAGACCATCAACAATCCCCAAGTTACTATAGTACCTACTCATCAGGGGACAACATTCTTATAATAAATAATGAATTCATAGGGAGTTGGTAATAGAAATAAAAAAGAATGATTCGAGGTCAAGCCAGACAGGGCCTTATTGAACGGCTGAAAATGATACGATGTTGACTCCATTCCACGGGTGTTGAACTGTGGTTCAAAAACAAACATAGGCTAGGTATACCAAGTACAACCAAAAACATGTTCCATGTTGAAAACGTGTCGCAGATTGTCTGAAAATTGGTGGGTCGCATTATTTGATATTCGAGACAAAAATCATTGGGTCAGTGTTGGTTCGAACTTCAAAAATACATATATTTATATAGGGTGTCCTAAAAAGTAATTCAAAAAATGCTGTAAAATTCTCAATTTGAATTTAAAAAAAAATGTTTTCACAAGTAGATAGGAGTTCTTACTATTTACGCATGAAAGATTGTATCGGGCATAAGCCCACCGAGTTTGGCGCGACTAGGACATAACTGGACGATTTCGTTACCGTGACACTGTCTTGGACGACATGGAGTTCTCAGTCTTCCGCGCCAAACGATGTCTTCCGGCCGATTTATTTATTTAGAGTAAATGGCAAGATCTCAGTAGGTACCCACCTATTTGTAAACCAAATTTTTTTTAAATTTCAAATTGAGCATTTCACAGTATTTTTAAATTATTACCACTTTTAACAATCAAATTTTACTCGAATCCTCGATTTGATTGTTTTTGAACTTTGTTGAAGGTTTTAGTCCTTTAGGGTGAAGAGTGTAGATAATTTTTTTGATTCCCCACTGAGTGAGAATTTTACAACATGATGACAATGTCCATGATAGATTCGGGTCATTACGGAAGTGTCGGGAACAGGAAACCCACCGATGGTGTGGGTACTATCCATTGCCACCGGTGGGGGACTTAATCCAGGCGGGTGAACGACGCGGGGAGTTTTGGCAGATGGCACTTATGATCCGTGGTGAATTAGGTACTTAATGTTTCCGAGCGATATCTCCTATCTTAAAATTTATTGTTACCTCAGAGTGGAGCTTTTTCTAAGCTCCATGGTAGTGTATAGTAAATTACATTACCTCTCTTGTCGCTCTTTCTCCTACCCCCACCGTGTTTGAAGCGAAAATGAGAGGAAACTCTGGGTACGTATATTTAGAAAAAAGGAACAATGATCCTAAACCTCATATGATTGAATCAACCTCTTCAATTTGATGCTGCAACAGAGAAACTACCCTTATTGATTAGAGTAGTGACCGCTGACAGCGCTAGTTTCGCCTTGGACTATTTCTCCTCGCAGTTGTCAGTTTTTGACCAAACAAACCTGTTCTAACCACATCCTTTCTTTTTCCGTTCGTTTGTGCTCAATTTTCAACCATAACTATCTGTCCAATATTTCAATAAATAAATAGTCACAAGAAGTTATACTCGTACTTGTTTATGTGCACTATCGTCGGATCTCAATAAAGAGAGTTCAGGGAGGCGAGAAGCTTGTAGTCAGAGCATTCATTAATGATTGAAGCATATACATCCACACAAAAATCTGTATGTTCGACAAAAAACAACAACATACTCAACGTAGAACGTTACAGGAATGACGCAAAAAGAGTAGGGAAAACTCGAGAAAGGAACTTCTCGAGAAACATCCCGGATCCTACTACTCGTCCTAGTACTCGTATTTGTCGGACTGTCGTCACGGGCCTTCGCAGCGGGGCTTACTAAAGAAATCTCAATGAATTGACAGAGTCCCTCGAACATGCCAATGGGGTGTGCTCATATTTTTTTTCCCCCTTTCCCAAATGATAGATCTTAGCGAGAGCTTTCCGAAATGGTGCAACATGAAGGGTATCCTATTAGCATGTAATCTAGATATTAGCATGTGATCTTGAAGTTAATAATGATGACATCACCGACCCCCCTCCCGCCTGGGGGGGGCTCAGTGCCCAAATGATTCTCATCTAACACCGTAATGGTGAGAGCACTTTTTCTCTATGCCACAAGGGTGAAGGCATTTGACGGTCGGTGCCTATAAATGGTTGTAAATGGTTAAGTTGATTTCTACAGTAGGTAAATAGTAATCTTAATTTATCACTATTATTACCTAGGTATACCTCTGTAACGTGATAATTTATTTTCCATTAATTCATTTTTAGGTTATTATTTTATTTTCCATTCGTTTTTCCCTTACAACTACCTGTAACACAACCTCATTAACCGTATAAAGAGATACTATAATTTAATGTCTTCTAATAAACCAGCACTACATTTATCCTTCACTAGTTTTTCAAAAGTTAAAAACCACGTTAATTCCTTTCTGTTAGGTCAGATAACCACAGAGTTCTCTCCTTTTGATTACCGTTGGTTTTGTACAGTTTTCTTTAAAAGTTACGTTGTTGCTTATTTATAATATTTTGTGATTATATTATCGTTATTGAACGTCAATATTATTGTAGGTATGTTTTTAATATATTTTCTGTAGGTACCTATTGGGCTATCATGCCCGTTCAATTAACAAAAATTAAATAATGAAAACATTTCTAAAACTACCTACGTTTATCCATGTAACTAACGAAAATAACCTCCCAAAAGACCTATAGCCACAGCATAATAACAAAAACAGCCTCACCAAAATCAGTTTAACCAAATGTTACGTTATTTTTGTCTACCAACTTCTACAGGTGATCATTTAGAGTATGTTCAAGAAAAGAGGCAGCATACTAACATTTTTTTATGTAGGTACGAGTATAATTGCGTCGCCACCAACAAATGTTCTTGATCTTGAGACACAATGATGATTTCGTTAAAATTACTAATTACGTTATTACTACGTTTAAATTAATTTTAACGATCTCGAATAATAACGACTGATTTCTCGATGAAGGAAGATATATACAGCATCTACATTCTGCTCGTAATCGTTTCGCAGATTTTAACCAAGTCGCTCGATCCTAATTCGACCAGGGATTTCCGTAATATGCGGTATCGAGGTTTGACATTGTGTTATCGTTGTGATTCATTCATCTTTTTGATGTTTCCTTGTGGGTGATGAATGGTTTTTCTATAAATAAAAAAGAATGATCAAAATACGAATAGTCTCGTAGAACGATTAGGTTTCAACATTGCTGTCCAAAGTTTTGGTGTAACGTTTATTGTTGTTCAAGCCGGTTTAGTTTGGTTCCGTGGGATATGGATAGGAAGCATTGCATAAATGCAGACCCCTGCTGGTTTATGGCTCCGAGGGGCGTAACGTTCTGCTGACATGGGGAATTCGATATGTCAGCGCCACTTCGGCTTGGAAGCTAATAGCAGATTATCTGCGACCGAACCTAACTTCCTCTTCATCCACGTAATTCATGAGCATCATACTCGTGGCATAACGTTATACGCTTGACGCTTAATACGTTATTTTGTGATTATTGAATTGCATTCTGATAGGTACTGGTTTTTCAACCCTCTAAAGATGTATGTATGCACTATCAACTTGACGTTAGGATTTTGCGAATGCTCATTTTACTTGCAAGGAACATTGGTAGTGGTTTGTAAAGATACAAGCAAACTCAATAGTATCCACCTGTTTTACGTTGGTAGGTATCTAGGAATTTGAAATTCAACAGACGGAGAACCTGAGAGAGATTTCTGATGACTTAAGTTATCTTTTTAAAAGTGAGAAATCTTAAAGGTTGCTTGAGTCTACGACGTATGTTCTAAATTCGTCTTCGTGAGACCCTAGTTTATACGTGTTGTGGCAGTGTAGAAGTGCCTGTCAGATAACCTATGGCGTATCGTCCCTGAGGATCTCCCGGGTCGAAGGTAGGCACCAGAAACGTTTCATTCTCGGGCAGTTGAGTTTTAGTCAAAGTGTTGGCCAACTCCCATCATAAATTGTACCCTCCTCGTTCGCCCTCTCAGCATTCGGGCTTTATCTCAAGAGGAGACTCCCTCTTCCTCTGTCAACAACTTTTGTTTCCTATCTTGTTCTTCTTTTGTTTTATTGTAGTCACCTGGTTTTTTTTCTTCAATTTTTCAGTGATCCAGAAGTCTGTTTTTATAGTATTAATTTATTGAAAGACAACATTATGAGTCTATAAAATAATGACTTTACCTACACTGAACCCTTCATTTGAATCAATTCTCGTTGCATTAATCCGAACTACAAACCAGGTATGTGATTATATAGATAGTGAGACTTCCTGATTGGAATGTTGAATGTAAATTGGCTCCGACTGTGTGCAGCAACGAGAAGTAAGATTTTTTTTCCGTCCATATTCTTATTCATTAGGAACACCTCTGTTACTACGTTTCGATTGCGATGGAACTCAGGGAATCACCCGGAGGCCAGCCCCCAACTACCCTCAAAATTCGAGAGGAATCATGCTATTAGACCGTGAGAAATCGGTGTTTGCCAAATTCACATTTTTTGTGCTTAAATGGAGGCTAATAATGCTCCTATTGCCACGATCTTCATGCGGTCCAGGTCCTTATCCTGTCCATATCTGTAAATTTCTCGTAATCGGCTGAAAATTGACTGCGGGCCACTCGTGATGCAAAGCTGCGCGGACTGATATTTTTCTGTAGACCGACAGACTCGTACCCGAATTCCATCAAGTCTTGAACATTGAATGTGAGTGGCAATTTTTATATTCGTGAGCAGAAAAAACGTTCCGAAAGGGATAAAAAAAGCTTCATTTACCTTGGTAGATTCAGAAGCAATACATAGACGGACAGCTACACTAGACCACTCAGAAAATCTACTCAAAATATAAGTTCTTCTTGGCGTTTTCCGGCAACTTTCCCTGCCTTCCAAAGCTTAAACTACAGGGTTTATAATATA
>JAEMON010000003.1:30116585-30131597 GCA_030264115.1 Lygus lineolaris | reverse complement strand
TCCATGACGCCTTCAAATGGGGTCATTCATGAACCCAGCACATTATGTGTAACCGAATATTACCTGTAACGTTTGTTCTGATCTTGTTCCTACATAACCCTACCATCGATCGGACTACGGAAATACGGTTGGATTAATTGGAAAGGGAACATCCTTGAAATGATGTGTGGGATTTTAGGTGGAAGACCAAGCAGAGCCAACACGGGAAGCCAGCTCATGTTGTTATTATATTCCACACCCCCACTCGGGAGAAGTTACTCAATAACCCAGCTCTGAACTCGGTCCCCCTTTTAGTCCCTCGAACGAGCAATGCACCGCGAACCAAGTTGGAACCCTCGTCCTCCATCTCCCGTACTCCACTTCGCGTCCTCCCATTCCCGTCCTCCACCAGTGTTAAGACACGTTACCAAATTATATTCCTCGACTAATTAACTCTCTGGAATATAATTTAACCAAGTCACTGGCAGTAGTACCCGGAGCCAGCCCTCGTCGTCAAGTTTCGACATGGATAGCGGTTTATGTACAGAAATACGTTTCGACTGATACCTACCACGAATCGAACCATGTTGACATGACGATTGCCTATTCATTTCGGAACAATATTGGATCTGTAATAGCTTCTCCACATGCGCAACTTTGAAACTTGTTGTCATATGCATAACTCCGAAACTATTTTACCAATTTTGGTGAAATTTTGTGACTGTAGAGGTATTTCATCCTGTCGATTAGGCGGGTAGACTCCTGAATCTTAACGCCACGGCGATTAGAATGATCAGAACCCACAGCCCCCAATGAAGGTCCCATTTGGTGTCTAGTTGTGCCCACACGCCCTTTCTTACTGTCAGTCAATAGAGGATATTTATAAGTCAAAATATTCATGGGAAATATCAAAGTCACCCTAGTTCGATAAAGGGTATGATTTTCTACGATGTTGAGTAGATTCTAATCTAGCGAATCCAATGAGGCCACCCATGTTACTGGGCGACCAACCGTCCGTACCTGACCAGCTATACCTAAGTCTTACCATCATCTAGGTCAGTGGCTCTCAACCTTTCCTCGGTCATGCCCGCCAGCACCATGAGCATTTTTTTAGCCCCCCTCTACGGCCTAGACGACCCCCTGTGAATGTAGTGTAGACCCACCCTACCTACCTACCATGTGCGAATTTTGAAGTTGGATCTTTAACAAAATGAATCAAAGGGTCAGAGAAGTACAGCGATTCTGATGCATGTTGCATATACACTTTTATCAAAAGTCAGTAACAGAAAAGTGAAAAAGCTTAACTTCAATAAATATATTTAATATAAATGACTTGGACAGTGACTAGAGGACACCCAATTGAAAACAATGGTAACCTTCGTGATACGGGCTACTACAGGGAAATTTGTTACTGCTACATGCACCAGAATCGCTGGGTATATTGAACTCAGCGGTCACCTTGGTCTCGTGACGCTAGTCTGTTAATATCTTCTGTTCCTATGTTATTGATATTATCTACTATTTTCATACAGTCTCGCGCCCTCCCCAAAGTGCGCTTGGACCCCATGGTCTAGATTAATGGCGTTATTTGGTACGAGTCCGATTTGGGGTCTAGTGTCGCCCACGAGTATAGCGTTCCTCCCTCCTATACGATTGACCAACCATTCGCTGCCCTTGAAGTTCGTCCAGAGAGAAAAAAAAAAAAACCATGATATGCAAATGACCTGTGTTGATAAATAACGGATGTACCTAGGCCAAATTATGTATGATCGGAGAACGCTGAAAACTATTATACTGGTTTATTATTTTTCCATATGGATGAACCTCCTTTTCTACCTATTCGGAGCGAACGGACAATTTACCATCCAGGGGCTGCCCCGATCTCTGAAATTCTATCGAAATCTTACCTTAATAATGCTTAGTATAATTTTGCCCGGGACAAGGAATTGCGGCAAGAAGCTAGTGGGAATTTTGATTTTGGAGGATACAATTTTTTTCACTCCTTGCACGAATACTCATTTAGCTTCTTTCTTTCGTTAGCGGAGAAGCAAAATTCCGGTTTAATTTCATTGGTCATACATTTCTTTTAATTTCGATTTCGATCATGGAAAAAACTATTTGGACCTACGGAAATGAAGTGGCCTTGCCGATGATGCGGTTCTGTGGATAGTTCTTATAACTTCGCGCGGTAGGTAGGTACCTACTACAGCGGGAAGTGGAGTCAGTTCAAAGGGTTTGCAGTAGTTGAAGAGGTGAGGCTCTGATTTCATTAATGATACGGAAGAGATTGCTGGAGATAAAAATATTCATTAGTACAGAAATGGAAAGAGGGCGAGTCATTTAAAGCAAGACCGCCTGGAAGGGGTTCTCTTGGTAGGACGAAGGATTCCTGGGGATGCAATTTTGGGGAGGAGGGGGGGGGGAACCCATATTATCCCTGAAAATGGGACAGGGCCATCGCTATTAAGATACGAAACTTTATATTATGCGTTTTCATTGATGATATTTCTGAAATAATTAAATGAGGTTACTGAATTAAGATTGACTACCCCAGGGTGCGTGGCACCCAAATTTAGCTATACACTTGTACACGCGTAGTGGGCGTACAATAATATTATACGAGTATTACCTACTATAACAGTTGTGTTTTTGACCTCTTCGAACATAGTATGTTCGCAAAATAATATGGGACAACTAAATATATGCTGGGGGTGGAGAGGGGGGGGGTCTTGGGGGTCGGTCCTCGTTATGCCTTCATTTCGCTTCATTTTTAGAGCATGTTCAGGGATAAAAAGCATAAAAGAATCGGAGTGGACAAAATTATTAATCTTGACGGATTCTCAGAGAATATTTTACGTTGATCTCGAATATACCACATATTGAGGGTACCAGAAAGGATTCAACCTATTTCTCCAGGTATGTTCTTGAGGTATTCAAATGAATTTCAAAGTTTAGTATCTCTATGTTTCACAATCCAATATTTCCCGCGGCCAAAAAATCAACGATGGCCAGGGTAGGTACCAAATCGCCTCCTCATCTCACCCCCGCCAACACCGCCTTATTCTCATCTTCATACTTGTTGGAAAATACAGTTTGGCACCAATGATTTTTTGACCTTGGGTAGTGAAATGACTGAATTCTCCAAACTTTTCAATTTGTTTAAATATCAAAAGAACATATCCGAAGAACTAAAGTTGGTCTCATTTAATGCATACTTTATTTTTATTCAAGTCAAGTGTCAGAATCTAAAGGAAAGAGTATCAAGGCTTCACGCTGATACATTGTGACATGAATCTTTTTGCACTGAGTAGGTAGGTGGTCCTATCGCCACTTCCATTTCATAATGTGTACGCAAATTTTGTTAGAAGAAAAACACGAGTTTATCCAAAGGAAAAATTAAGTGTTAATAGAAACAAAGAAACCATGTCACCCCTGGTTACCACATTCAGTAACAGTAAGCAATCTCTATAAAAATAATACAGACTGTTCGAAGGAAAAATCATGTAAAACCCTCGTCACTAGGAAAATTTAACTCAGTCGGTTTTTCACCTACAAAAATGGTTATCCACTCGTTGGAAAGTCTCGATTTATGCCGACTGCATAAATCTGTATGCTGGACAAAATTTTGGATTGACCCCAGCTGAAAGACATAGTCATGTCAATATAATATAAGGTATATATCCATAATTCTATGGCGAAAAATATTCCTCTGCATAAATAATTATAGTTTGTTGTGGTAAATAAAATGAAATATATGTAGGGTATTCTGATAGTAAATTTTATCTTTTATTATTCTCCCTTTTCTCCTGGTAGTTTCCAGAATCCAAGATTCCAAATCGTTCAACTCACTGGGGATCCCTCTCTTTCGCGTCGATTCATTTTTATTCTTTCAAAGGAAAGATCTCATTGAGAGCCTCCCAAAAAGGTGAAATAAGTGGGTATCCAGTTAGCCGAAATGGGAGAAAATGCTGGGTGAAATGTGAGGCCATGACATCATTCTATTTTCATGCGTTGGGAATCGATTCTTTACCCAATGACGAGTTTTACCCACGTATTTTGGAGGGCATGCGGCAAACTGAGCAGAGAAGTTTATGATCTAATTGACTTGGGAGGACTTCAGGAGGAAGTCTTCAGGAGGAATTTCAGATATTCATTCTGAAAAAAAAAAAAAATAAATAAAGATTATTTACCTTGTTTCTTCTTTTCATTGCCGAATGAAATTTTTCAGTTCACTTTACATACCTAATGGGGATGGATTTAGAGTCATGATTATGAGATAGGTACCCCTTACATACGGTTTAGGGGCGAGTTGTGAAGTCGTTGCCTGTAGTGGATTCTGTATCACTACTGCGTGCCAGCAGGGTATTAGTTCCTGATGGTGTTTGAATCATGGGGCTATACTGAGATGATGTGCCACCAATCACTGCCCACTAATATGCCAGCTATCAATAGGTATGGGTAAATAAAGTACACAAGAGAAGATTTGGAGCTTTCTTTTATGCTAGTGAGCAGTTAATTCTCTTTTTGAAGGGGGGTCGAGTCGATACCAAAATGCAAAGTAACTATACGCAAACTAACATCGAAGTGATGAATGTGATCAACTACAACTTTAGTATGCGTGATCCTAGACAAATTCCGATCCACCTATCGGTATCGATTCATTCGGGACAGCATCTTCTTATAAACTATGATTATCCTACGTCGGTCTCTCTGTTTGTACTTATTTGCTTAACGGCCACACCGATTTCCGTGAGGATCTGGTACCTATTGCAATAGGACAAGTTCCTGGACTGCCCTTACCGGTATTTCTCCCTACCTCTTTAATGTTAAGTTACTAGGTATCTAAACTGCTTGAAGAAAGAGTTTCTGTGCCCTTACTATTGATACATAGTTAGGTAGGTACTTCATTATAACTACACTTTTATTCTCATCGAATTACCTTTGAGCTGTGGGTTGTTCTCATGTTTTTACAGTAACTTTAGATGAGGGTACGTGGTCCCAGTATCGAACGAAAACCCTGAAGCAGCTACCTAGTTTGAGAGAGTGGGTTCTTAGATTTGTATTTTTCTCCTCCATTGCCGATACACACACGTCTTTTCAATTTGTTTCCCCGTGATACTCCTAGTTCCCTTATTAAAAGACAAGACCCTCAGGGGTCGCATTGCGGATGGACAAACAGCTTCAGTTGCAAACATCTCCTCGAGTGGCCACTACCACCAACCACTTTCAATTTCATTCCTTGCAACTGTTTCAAGCACAAGATGTAGAATCTTTTCAGCAGTTAACTGTTTGTCAGGAAGGGTGAAAGGAGGATGATAGGTGAGGGTGCGTTGTGTGCGTATGTGTTTGTGAGAAAGTCTCCTGTATATGTGTAGGGAGTAAGAGGTAATAAGACATGAGAAGGGGCAACTTCCCCTTAGTGCACTGTTCGCTACTTCTCTGCACACCCCTCCTGCAATCAAGGCCTTCAAGAGCTCTATGTGGGCACCCGAGAAGGAAGCTCTCACCAAAGTCAAAAGAGACCCCTTGATTCAAGTATAATATATTATTTTACAGATAATAATAATAGTCACTCACTGGTGCGAAAAACTCCTCAAATACACACTGGCACGAGCGTAAATACGACTACTTCAATTTTTAACATGAAACATGTTTTTACGGGGGTAAACTGGATTAGACAGCGCGCGCCTGACGGGGCTGGGTGACCCCCAGATTTCATTCGACAATAAATGTACCATCACCAACACAGACCACTGGCGACTTGACACCCCCTACGGCAGTGTGAGATCCCTATTTGTACACAACTAAAACACACTTGGGCACTCTTATTTTCGTGGAAATAGACGATGTTCTGTTCGATTTCTTCTTTTTGAAATGGGTTTCCATAACTCTATCTCATGTGATTTAGTTAGTTTCAGTTCTGCAAGGTTTCCTCCCACTTTGACGCTTCCTCTTATACGAAGACGAACTTCTCGCTATCCCTTTAGCGAATTTACAGCCATCACCTTCATTTTACTTCAAGGAATGTGTCGTAATTAATAATTACTTGCATAAACATTGTCGATATAATTGTTAGTGGCCTGATACCAATTAACCCGAATTGTTAAGTAAGGAGGTTCAACTCAAAATTGTGAAAATTGAACTCCAGCGTTGGTACAGTGTTCGCGATACAGCCCGCTGAAAATTGTCTTACATTTTTCAAGAGCTGACTATCATCTACGATTCTTGTGAATGGGAAATCACAGAGCAACGTACACCTTTTTTAATTGTTGACGATATCATAACCCTATGGACAGGAACTGAAAGACGTTTAAATTCTTCTCAGGAAAAATTAAATCTAATAGATCCCTTTACGATTGGATGGTGGAACTGACGTTTTTTTGGTCGGCCCTCAGTGCCGAATAGCAGAGGTTTATTTGGGATTTTGTGAGTTATTCATTTACTGAGCTGATCTGATAGGCAGAACAACCATGAGATATCCAAACTCTCCCAGACTTGGGACACGGCCCCTTCTTGATCAACTTAATTTAACCGATGGTCAAGAAGGCCAAGGGTTACAACGTTGCACTCTCCTCTGATCCATTTATTAAAGTCACCATAGAGTTTGGTGCCATCTCATTGATGAACAAAAAACTTGATTTTTCCATTTGTAGAAAAGATACATACAGTGATATCACTATTCATATACTTCAAATCACCCTTCGTTCACAAAAATACCGCCTTCCGTAGTATGATCAACCGAGCACTATCTTCCTATACCCATGAATGAACAAAAATTATCAAAAGAAAAATATGTTACTAAAAATGTAGCTGCGAGTGAAGGATATGGTGGGGAGCTTATCGACCCGAATATTAATAAGGTTCTTCTGAAAGAGAGTAGGGATGGGGTGTCAAATTTTGTTACAGACGTTGTGTTAGAGGAGAAACAGTGTATGGTAAAGTTTCCGATAAAATTGGTAACATTTTATCTTCCAGAGGTTTTAAAGTGGGTTTCAAAAATAAAAATAATCATCGTTCATTGTGTTATATTAACTTTTGAGAGGTTGAAAATCGGGTAGTAGCAGGAGCGTCCCCGACGGAAGGCCGAAGGCAGTCGTAGGTATGTAATGTATGAATTTTTCGAGCTACCCCGGTTGAAATTTGAGTTCGTACATGCAAGAATGCGGGGTGATAACGTGAGTACGGTGAAAGGTGAAAGTAGGGTCGCCAGTATACCCATGCAATACCGCGGTACACCCGAGAAGTTGATTCAATCATGATAAGGGCCCATACCTGCATAATCCCTGAAAATTTGAACAAAGTCGGATGAAAACTCTGGAAGACTTGGCTGTAACAAGGAAATGCTGACATAGCAGGAAGAGAAGGAAACATCTTGCTGGAGGAAGTGAGAAACTCTGGATTTGTTGTAAACGAAAGTTAATTTTTAATGCATCTTTGATATGGATAAGGACTAACAGTTATTCTTATGTAATATTTATTGACATTCATCGACATTTACCTATTTGTCAGTGAATAAATGCTTTTCATGGGTGTTTTCACGTACTGTGGGTGTACTCACGTTCTATCTGTCCGGGGGTACCTACTAAAGTCATGAGGGTGTACCTACTCACGTACTGCCTTTCACCGCTCAGGTGTACTCTTACTTTTTCCCCGAGTCCGAAGCATTTCGTATGTGGGTACTGGATTCTCCGAACGAGACAACCATCAACTATGCTGAATACCTACATGACAATTGCCTATAAAGCAGAATCGTCTCTTTTCCCACTTTCAATGTGTGCTACCAGAGTAAGCGACTGGATTACGAAATTGATAGAGAAGAATGTAAGTATAAATAATTCGTTGTTTTTGTGTGTTAAAATGCAAAAAAAAAAAAACAAAAAAAAACAACCAAATTCAAAATCCCAAACCACGAACGAAAAATCTCAAGCATCTTGGTTTTGTCCATCAAATACCTGTCCAGTAAGTAGAATACCTATGTTATCAGCTATTTATATAATTTGTATACCTCTATATTACTATTCGACGATGATTTTACATTAGTCCGATTTTGACGAGGATGTTAGATGATATTAGGTCAGATCCTGACATTTTACATGTTCAATTATTATGAAGTGCCTACCTTGAAGTGACACTTTATATTATAATGCATTCCAGTGATACATTCATTGATTCATTTCGAAAGCACGGGGACGCTCGTAGGAAGTTGTTCGGACCACTCAGGGACAATGGTGCATGAGCCCCGGGACAGATGCGGGGACGCTTGTACATGCTACTTTCACTGCCGATACAATGCGCCCTGAAAATCAGTTCCCCAAAATAAAAATTTCCATTCAAGTTATGTTTTATACCTACCTTCTGAACAAACTGGATTCCATGTCTTCTCTCTCCACCCGGCGTCTGTTTGCTGGTCTCCGTCTGTGTCCGCCACACAGTCACAAGCTGGATTTCACAAATTCATTTCAGTTTCGATGACAGGTGAAGGGTAGGCCCCGGATGGCCGCCTATGAATTTCACTACTGTTGTATAAATAGAAGCGATAATAATCCAAACATCATTTTCTCACTAAGTACGTAATAGTCCGATTTGCTCAAACTTAGAGGGTAAGAAAGAAACTGACCTTGGTGAAATGGAATGATTCCCTATGAATTCCATCATGATCGGGTTGATTGGTGGTGCTTCTGTGGACGTGGAATCCTTACCGCAGGCTCAAACTACACTATTTTCAACTCATCGCAATGCCATATTCATGGTTTTGAAGGTTGGTCTCTAAATTGCCTCCTGTGCGTTCCATTGTGACTCAATCAGTACTAGCCACTGTGCATGCGCAAACGTTAAAATCCTTGTTACACGTATAACTCCCCCACAATTTCCATTCTTCAAACTGTTACAACTCCAAGTTTGAATTGAACCAAAATTGTGTAAGTTCAACCTCAATCGTGTTGATCTCTGTCAGTTTGGACCAAATGTCAACATAATCGTGAACGAATTTTACGTTAGCGCAAGTTTAGAGTGTACCGTTGATTCAATCATGTTGTAATTGATAGTGAACTCAAGGGGCCCTATACCCACATAATCCCTGAAAATTTTAACAAACTTGGAAGAAAACTCCGGAAGATTTGACTGAAACAAGGAAATGCGGACAGACAGACACGGACGCACGAAAAACGCGAACCGTACGAACTTGAAATGCAAGTGGAAATTTCAATTTCGGAGGACAACAATTTTTTAGTACCCCAAAGTGAAAACAAAGCTCCCGCTACCTTCGGTAGGTAGTTTCGGAAGCAACATTTGTCTCAATGGTTCGATGAAATAGATTCCCTATGAAGTCAATCATATTCATTCATGGCACCTATCGCGCTTCCACAAATATGTAATTTTACTATCATTGATTCTTCACAGACGGTGCTATCTTGCTTCAACCAAGATCCGAACCGAAATTTTATGTTGTTTACCCTCCTGTTAGACCCCAAGAACTTCCTGTATACTCGCAGTTTTGGGTGCCAACTGACATGAACCTGTCAAAGTGGGGCCTCGACTGTAGACCCACCAGCGAATGTATATATAGATATATAAATAATAACATGATTACTACGGTGAGCAATAGCACTCAAGTTATCCAAAGAGCAACGGAGGGAACATAATAATTGTTACTACGAATACAATGCCTTACCTACAGCAAGTTATATAAGCACCCGGTGGATTTGATTACTATCGCGTGCAAACTAATTATGAAATGTATACGCCATTAACACGTTTTATTATGTATGAAACGCTTGCTCACCGCCAGATCACAAAGCAGATGGTTCAAACGACCTCACCACAGGGGTGTATTTGGGTCGCGCTTTAATGAGATCTTGCCAACAACTGCGCGTGGGTAATGAGCCGTGACCGTATATTACCTATTGAACCAACGCGAAGACTCGCTTCATTTCTCAAACCGAAGAAGATTAAACTACCTATTGATATACAAAAATGTGTTTGTATTCGCCACTTTATTCGCGCAAAAAATTAATACGAGATAGTGTTAGGCATCGCAATAACATGTCCCATGCTTATATTCCCGCTAACGACGTCAAAGCGCAATAGGGAAATTTCCCAAAATTTAGTACCTACCATTCGAAATTAAGGCTATTAAAATTCTGGTCCTTATAAAGACCGAACTTAGAGACCATAATCCCCACCCAGGTAGCGACAGGATCAGGAAAACAGGATCCGTTAAACAGTTGCTCTGTTTATCTGACTGTTTGACTTCGGTAAAATCTGTTTCACGAGTGGAACTCGATGATCGGTTCGTCCGATTTTTTTGACATTTTCGAGGAATTGTGCCGGCTCCTAGAAGCCATCACGCATTCGTCTGAATGCCTCCTATGGGGTAGAAAAAATGACAACGTTATAGTTTGGCAGTATATCCCTTACAGTTAAATGATAGCGATTGTATTTACCTATTATTCAATGGGATCAATTCAGATGGTTGATATTTTAAGAAAAATAGGTAATAAATCATTGCGTAATAATTTGCATCGTTTTCAAGATCGAATGACCCGGTTTTGCTTGAAGTTGAAGGGTAGTATTAAGAGCTGGCCTTGAACTACTCAGAACAGCCTACTCAGCCCCTATAGGCATGCACGTACTCGAATAAACGTCCACATAACGGGGAGAAATACGTTGATTTTGTATTTTTAAATTCAAAACTCCTCTTCCTCCAATCATCGTGATTAATAAGAATCGAATCAGGCTGAATGAAATCCATCAAAGATTAATAATTATTCAGTGATGCCATAAAGATTTCTGTGGGTTGTGATTTTCAGACTTCATTGATCGAAATTAATCTCATAGATAATTATTGATATTAAGAATGACATGAAATGATCTTTTCCTAACAGGAAGATTGGATCCCAAGCAGATTGCAACATTTTTGGCAGTGTTAGGTAAGTAATTGTATTGTTGGCGATAGTGACAAACATACTTAAATTATCATGAGGCTGTGATCCTTATACGAATAGCTCTATTTAATAATGCCACATTCAATACCTACCCAGCCATGTATTTGGTTATCTATTGGAACTTGCCCTCCTCTGATCCAGTCCGCATTGCAATTGAGGAAGTATCCCCACTACCATAGTAAGATTCCATACCCTCATGGGCGGCCAGAAGGTATAAGTAGATGCCTCGTCCGGACGGTGAAGGTATTTCTACGGCTTTGTTATGCTAAACCGGTAACGGCGGCAGCAGAATAGAAGCACGATATTCGATTCCTGAATCTTCGCGATTACCTTACTCACACGCCAAAGGGATGAAATAATGTTGGACCAGGGGAGAGAGCAGTGAGCTTTTTTTCGCCCTTTAGCTCCTGCTGGGTCGGCGGTGAATACCCGGGAAGGAAAATATTGTTGTGGAGAAGGGTGTGGAAGTCGGAGGAGGCCTATCCGATCGGTAAAGGCAGTTATCCTGAGATATGGGATCCCTGGCAGCGGGCATGAAAGACGCATCCCAGGAAAAGTCACACCCCTCCCACTCGTGCCTTTCGCCTAACGGGAACCGCTCCAGATAGAGGATTGTTGGCATAAACCGCGTATTGATGGGAATATTAGGGTTCTTTCCTTCTCCTTTCCACACTTCACATTGTACAATCCGGTACAATCTGTTAAATTCATCCAGGAAAGACCTTCCAACATCCACCACCCCTTCTCATGCTTCCTATACCGCCTCCCATTCCCGACCTTATAACTTTTTACCTCTATAGATTTACTCCATTGCCTCGTATGTCCTGGATAACGCGTGAAATATTAAAGTGCTGCCTGGAAAGGAGGGTAGAAGGGAAAACCCTTTCCTTCGTTTCCAAAGGAATACGGATGATTTAGTTCTATTGTTAGGAGGAAGTTCCTTTGAGAATCTCTTATTGGAGTTACCTACAAGACGGCTCATGTTTGAAAAGGTATTGTGGATCTGTTTTTCAACACACTTACACCACAGTTTTTTCTC
This sequence comes from Lygus lineolaris, assembly GCA_030264115.1. NCBI lineage: Eukaryota > Metazoa > Arthropoda > Insecta > Hemiptera > Miridae > Lygus > Lygus lineolaris. The sequence goes on along the minus strand of JAEMON010000003.1, from coordinate 30,119,636 downwards.
CTCCATCAGCAATAATTGAAACTGCACATAAGTAATATATGTACTAGATAGTAATATATGTACTAGATAGGTACCTAAGTAGACATTATATACTGCCTTCACAAACGCCGAACTAATTTTGATCACCTGGTCCTTGGTATTGTTTGAGTAAAAACTACGCACTCAAACGCAGTTAGTTCTAATATATCATTTATGATGTGCGTAATGTGATAAAAAATTGTGTAATAAATATAATGCGCGCTATAATTATTCTACATTTCAATCCATATTATAGCATGAGTGATACTGGTTTTTTTTTACAGATGTCGTTTATTCAATTGAATGACAAGAACGTCAATTTCAATGAGATTGCTAAGGTAGACATTTAAATCAGCAAAGAAGACACTCTCCGAGGATTTACAAGAGAATAAGTCCCTACGGCATTCTGAACGCTAAGCCCTCACTCCCCCCCTATCCTTCGACTACTCCACAAACGTAGAGACTCGGACTCAGGGACTTGAGAGCAAATATTTACTCAGAAACGGCCGAGGATGGGCGGAAGGGGAGGCGACTAATGGATGGATGAACAACCGTGAGAGCTTGACCTCTCGCAGAGTTGACTTGGACGTTTGACAAACGGGCCAAAACTAAAGGATTCGTTCTAGGTTCAACAAAGAGCCCTTATTTCCTTTTCCACCGGGGATGCAAGTTACTGAACGGTAGTTCGCAGGGAGGTCATTTAATGATGAGAGATCATTATCATGAGGTCTCCTCCTTAGTCCAACCCATTACCTCTGGCGAGAAAAACTTTTCCTCTCGGCGGCTAGCTGCCCTTCTCTCTTATCCAAATGGTTATTTTCTTTTACCGGTGATCATATTATCCATCTTCATTCTCTCTCTTTTGACCTCCTCCACTAAATCTCCTTCAATGGACCGTATTAAAAAGGAAATATTTAAATAGATATTTTAGTTATGGGCTCCTGGGTCCCTGATTTTTCAACTCAACCACCAACTCAAGTTTTATCCAATAAAATTCATGAATTAGGCAACTGTTTTTAACCACTATAAAATACTTTGCCAGGTGGAAATAGCACATAGCTTCCTCGCATCCAAGGAAATTTGAAATCAAAAATTGTGTAAGCCCAAACTCTTGATCGTATTAATGTTTGTCAGTTTAGACAAAAATGTCTACATAAATTAGAAAAAATATGTAAGTTCGAAACTCCTAATCGTGTTGATGTTTGTCAGTTTAAATAAAATGTCAACACAATTGCAAACTACATTTACGTTAGCGCATGCGTTGATTCAATCATGATGAAATTCATATGACCGCTCATTGGGCCCTACCCGCACAATCCGTGAACATTTGAACAAAATCGGAAGATTCTGGATTCTGGAAGACTCTGGAAGATAAATAGCAGAACAGGGAACTGCGGACAGATCGACAAACAGTCACGGAACCAAATAATTTGTTCAAGAGGCTCTGAAACTTGAAATGCTAGTGAACATTTCAATTTTTGAGGACAAACATTTTTTCGGTTTTCAAAGTGAAAACAAAGCTCCAGTAGACTCGGAAGCAAAATTGAATTGGGAAAAACTAAATTCGACTGGGAAATTCTACATTTGTGGCGGGATGGTTTAAATGAGCAGTAGATGTCCCCTTCACATACCCTTGTTCTAGTGATCCAATGTTGGACGGAATATACTCAATAATTTGCTGGGTATTATAATTACCAACCTTCAATACTTTCGCCTGAATCACCTACATAATATATGGACATTTTATGTGAATCATCATTTATTCTTTTAGTTATTGGAGAGAAATCATGCCATTGGGAGGATCAAAGGAACAAAAACCTTCGATAAATTATTATTTGTGCTTGCCTCAGATTTCTACCGATCGGTGAGTGGGTAACTACATTTTCATGGAGGCACCACAAGTGGGAAAATACAGATGTAAAAAACGTACGGTCTACCACAAGAGATATCTCTTTGTAACCGGTCCGAGTGCTAACGACGCCTGCTCCGCTCGCCATTCCCACCTCCGACCATTGAAAGTATAATCGTCGCTTCGCGTGCATGAATTATAATTTTGTCCTCTCCCACCTCGTCCTGTTTTCCGCTGTGTTCATTCCTCTTTTACCAATGTGAGTGTGCTAGTGTTATTAATCGTGGTGCTAGTGTTATTAAGTCTGGCATTTGCGACACAAAAAATAGGATCATACAAGGTGAAATCTACGGAAGAAAAGCAAAACCATCAGGGGATGGGCGCCAGGAGAGTCGAGGGCGCCATGTGGTGCCTGCGGTTCGTGATAAACGGCCGCGTTAACTGGCCGTTAGCAGAAGGTGGTGGGGTGACGGTGGATGGTTAAAAAGTGGTTTAACTGGACCATTGGGTTCGTAAATAATTGATGAGTACCAAACCTCTGAACGTGTGGCGGGAGGTTGAGAGTCCAGATACTTCTCTCATTAACCTCCCTTCCTTCAGCCATCCATATCCCACTGTCATTCATTGATGACGGTGGCAATGACAACGAATCCTGGCTTGCATACCATATCAGTTCCACCTATCCATCGCTCGGCCCCGCTGTCAGCCTGATTATCCATAATTTATTGACGTGGAAAGAGTTGAGCTGAAAGAGGGAATAATCGACCTTTTCCCATATTCCTTGGGGTCACGAATCTACCCTCCTTCCTACCCTCAGTTGATTGCAACAAATTTTCCAAATCATACTACTTTCATTCTCAGTAAAAAATGTTGTAACATAGGTAAAAAGGTTGTAACAGGTAGCAGTTACAAGTTCACATGTCACTGCTCTACCAACGCCTATTCGGGGTGGGTGGAGCGACTGCTCCCTGCACTCCTCCTTTGTAGTTCATCTCGAGACACCGATCAAGTATAAGTTGATTCAGGATCTGAAGAACTAACCATTCCCTCACCCTTGCGGTTAAATCCTTAAAATAGGTATGATTCAACATTTTCATCATCCCCCATAATAGAATACCAGCCTAACAACTTTTGATTCAATAAACCAACAATGTAGGTACCCATTGCATTTCTGTTACACACAC
>JAEMON010000003.1:30099891-30116247 GCA_030264115.1 Lygus lineolaris | reverse complement strand
TATATTTTGAACAGAACAGGCCCTACGACAGTAGATGGAAAGCCCCATACGAGCTATTGACGGGGAAAAGGCCTGGTGCAAAGCACTTGGGAATTATTGGAAGCCAGTGCCATGTCCACATTCCAAAACAGCTACGAACAAAATTCAACAAGAAACCTGTGAAGGGTGTTCTAGTAGGGTACGATAACAATGAAGGTTGTCGTATTTGGTGGTGCAAACCCAATAATAAGATAACTCGATTAAGGGATGTTATTTTTGACGAGAAACCTCTTGAAGACAGTGAATCTATCATTCTCGATCAGAATAAGAGAACAGAAAATGAAGTTCAAGATGACTACTTCACTAGGATGACTAGTGCTAGGAAGATGATTACTCTCTAGTAGATGAACCTGCAAGTGGTCGAGTTCCACGAGATAGAGCAACTCAGAACCTTCTCTCTGCCCACCTAACTTTTCAGACGTTTTTCATTTGAGCATGATGAATAAATTGTGAAACCCACCCTCACAAATTGATGTTCTATGACCTGTTTGACGTTCGTAAAAGCTGTTTTTCGTATATATGTAACCTTTTCAATCAGGCCTTAACCTAGAAACTGGTGAAACGCCGTTTTTCCAACGAATTGTAGCCGTTGCGTGTGGGTGAATGGCGGGTTTAAATATTTTTTGGTCCCGTGCTTTGTACCTATTGCCCAAAAATAATTTGTGGTTGCCCAGCATTCTATCGTCATGATCATGTCGAACCGTTCATTTCTAGTTTTCTGAAAATATAAAGGTGACATACCGTGAAGGCCACGAGGAAGCTTCTGTGCCATTTTCGTGGCAGAGTATTCACTAACCCGATCTTGTTTTATTACAATTTTAATTTATCTATTTATTACAATAAATTACTATTAAATCCGCAATATTCTAAGTAAATTTATTTTAATTTCACGCATTAGCTATTGAAATCGGTGAAACTGTATACTACTCATTTTCAATGGGCCTTTTGGTTTCGTTGAAAACGGAAATCGACTCGGTCCTCAAGTTCTGTATGCACTTAGTTCAGCAGATTCCTACGGGGGAGTATTATTTTCATATAACGCCCATCTGTTGTTTTCATGAAGCACCTCCTGTTTTGTTAATTGGTTTAAACGAACCTTTCTGCCTGAATTTACAATAACTAGCTAATGCCCCCCGAACGAAAACCTAATATTGATGGAAGCTGTAAACCCCCCTTTTCCCAAGCTGTGTAACCACTGCATTTAACAGCTTCGACAAACAGTGCTCTAGCCGTGTTTTGGAAGTGGATGTGGGAATACATATTTGTGATCATTTGATTTAGACCTTTTTGCGTCTTGAAACAAAGGAAAGTCAACCGAAATACCTACAATATCTATACGTATAAATTAGTACCTACTAGGAGTATCTAGGTATACTACTTAGGCTAAAACCGAAAGTACCTATACTTGCATGCGTTTTCTCCCCGTTATCCGAGCTAACTTTAGATCCAAAAATCACCAAATTGCCTCTATTTTTTTCGCTGCCTCACCACCAAAGGTAGGAAGCTATTTATCCGTGCGGGAAATTGAGAAACGTCTGCCAAGGTGTGTGGGAGGTATAGTTTGTGCTAGCGCAGTAGCTATTGCTGATCAAACTGTGATAAAGTTCATAGGTTTCGAGTCAGCCCCCAACTACCCTCCAATTTTGAGCTAAATCGGTCCATTAGGAACTGAGATATCGTAGTATCGGGATGTTAACATGCGCACACTCTACTAGTGGTCCGATGGCTGTAAAATTAATAGGGGACTGTCAAGTGGCTACCCCCTACAATCTCTGAAAATGTCAACGAAATTAGTCGACTAATTCCGGAGTTTTGGCCATTAAACACATTTCAAAATCGCGCATGCTCGGTCGGTATTACTGATGCAATTGGGTCTAAATTAGTAGGTAACTGATGACAGCTCTCAACTATACACCGTATTTGAGCGGAATAGGTCCATTAGGAACTAAGACGAGATAATGGGGTTTCAGGAAATTCAATTTTGCGCACGCGCTCACGCTACTATACCTAGTGGTCCGATGGCGATGAAATTGATAGGGGACCGTCACGGGGCTAACGTTCACAATCCCCTGAAGGTTTCATAAAAACCGGACCACAACTTCATGTAGTTTTGCCTGGGACAAGGAATTGACCTCATACAGACAGACGGACATGGAGCCAAAATTGTTTCTGAAGGCTCTGAAAAGTGAAAAGCAAGTGGACATTTCGATTTTGGATTACAATTTTTTTTTTAATTTCTTGCACCAAAATCGGAATTTCCACTTGCTTTTTACGTTTCAGGGCTTTCTGACAGTTTTGGTTCCGTGTCTGTCTGTGATCAATTCCTTGTCCCAGGCAAAACTGTATGAAGTTGTGGTCCGAATTCGATGAAATTATCATAGGGATTGTGCAGGTTAGCTCCGTGACGGTCATTTATCAATTCCATCGCCATCGGACCACTGGTATCGTGAAGGCATGCGAATATCCTGGAACCCCTATCTCAGTTTTTGAATTATTACATGAGAAGTTTCTACCTACTTACAATTTTTCACTATTGGCAATACGTATCGCCCCCTCTTTTATCATGCCTATCGCCATCTTACTTGTTCTCGTCTCGCGTTTGTATTGTATGTTTGCTCATCCGACCGGCGCGCAGTGGGACGAAATGGCGTTTTCGAGGGACATCGCCAAAAAAAAAAATTTTTTTCCAACAGCTTCGGGAGCCATATATTCTGAATATATATAGACTGAAGTATCTGGAGACGAAGTTTCAATTTTTTAAACTACTCTCTTACCCCAGTTTTTAGTGAGGATCACTCAGAAATCGAGGAGAAATTACGATTTTTCTGCGATCGAGGCGTTGAGTTTATTGGAGCCCAGAAGATTCTGTGAATTTTGTTATTGTTTCCGGCAACCATATTCTCATTTAATGATGTATATAGAAGGATTCTACGTCGAAGGCAAAATTTTTTTGGTGTTTTATTCGTCGGGGCAAATCACTTTTATCGAAAAACGCTGTGTTTTCGGGTGACAATCAGCTCGCAAGTAAATTCTTCAAAAGTCTTCAAAAAAATAGTAGTATCGGCGCATTCTCGACATATTCAGTTACCTAATTATGAAGGAATTAGCTGCTACTTCGCGCAACTTTGCTCTACAGACAATTTTTTTGACCAAGATGTGGCCATTTTTTCGGATTTTAACGCTGATTTCGGCCCGCAATATATATTATCTTTGTGGAGATGAGGAGTATTGGAACTTGTTTCTACCTGTTAGAAGAGTAAGTCCTGTGAATTTCAGCAAAATCGTTAGAGCAGTTTGGGAGAAAAGCTAAAAATGGGCTAAAAAACGTTTTTTCACCTATTTGGAATATTTTCTCCCTCTGATTATGGACCTGGAGGGCTGAAATTCTCATCCTCAGACATGTAGAAACCAATCCTCGAAATCGGAAGTTTTTCATCATATTTGTAGGGTCGCAATCGCGTTCATACACAAACGTACACACATACATACATACACCTAAGGACTTACACACACTTTTCCCAAACGTAGAGAAAATTGATCAGAAGTCGATTAGGACCAGTTAAAGGTGGTGTTTCAGAAATTGGGTTTTCTGCTAATCGCAATACTTTTCTTTCCCCTTCAGGTGGGCTGAGGAAAGTAAAAAGCGACGGAAATGGCAAAACCTGTATGTACATAATATATTATGAACTATTGCGTGAGACCCCTCGTCAGCGGAACCAACTAATGGATAAATCTTGTTTAAGAAGCACTGTGGGGTGCGACAAAGTCACTCGCCAAACTCCTTCATTCAAATTTATTTTCCAATAAGCGGAGACGTTTGAACGTTTTAAATAGACTCTACGTCCTTTCTGTGAGTCGTATCAGAAAATGGACTTCACCATTTGATTCAGCGCACAAAAATACATAAAGAATGGCTTCATACTACATTTTTATTAATGAAATAGCTGAGGTGTGTGGCATGTCCCTCGAAAACGGGCTTTCGTCCCACTGTGCGGCGACCTGCTCTTGTGATGATAACCATGTCATCAAAGTTGTGAATTGGTTTTTCATCATTCTGAGGTTTTGGTCCCAGTTTTTCGAGTCGTGGAACTGATATTTGCAACTTTTGTTTTCGCGAGTTGATCATTTGCTGTTGATAATATCAGTCATTCGGCTAGTTGTTATCTCGTGTTTTAGTCCGAGTTGACTTATTTATTGAAGTGTTTCGCCTTGAAATCCGATCGTGCCGTATTTAAGTATTTTCGTTATGGCTCAACCCGAGGTCAAATGTCATCCCTCAGTTCGACGGCAGAAATGTTGATGATAGGCGTTTCAGGATGGAGGTTCGTTTGGAATGTCTCAATCTCCTGGATTTCGCTGTCGTCGAAAATCTTTCCTTCACTAAAAATGTATGATTTTCTAGAAAATTCTCGAAATTTCCCATGGCTTTGCTCGCAGAAGGCCGCTAAGGAAAAATCTTCAGTTTTAAGATCAAATTTTAAAGGCAAGGCGTAGCCACAAAATCTCTTCACAATATACCAACAACGTTAATCGTACTCTGCGGTAAATATCAATTCCACAAAATTTGATTAACACATTTATCCAAATGGAAGGATTTTATATCCGTGAAGCTTAAACGAATCCATATTTGATGCGCTAGATTCATGTCCCTAACAGTAGTACCACGTGAGTTTATTAGTACCATATTAACGTTAATTTATATTACTATTAAGTAAATTATAAGCTATAATTTTTATATAAGTGATAAATAAGTGATTTCTAAAAATATATGAATCGGTCAGAAGGGAGGCAGGTACTCGTAGGAGTACCTAGGTGGTAAGGTAGTAGGTATGATAGTAGATTATACTAGAAGATGTTAGTCGGCACATGGTGAATATTGTACGGCTAACAAACTGAAAAATCCTGGTTTGAACGAATTCTGGAAGAGTAGGTATGCGGTTATCCTTTCAAAGTGCGCCTCCGACCGGATGAACTTGCTGAACAATTCCAGCTTTTTGGTTCTGTTACTACCTACTCTTCAACCGGTGCCCGCGGTACGTAAAAAAGTGTATTGAGCCGAAACCGCAAACTTCCTTAACACCCTCTCCCTGAACTTCCCTATCCGCTCTGACTTGGAAAATGTTAAAAGTCTGTAAGTCAGACTAATCCAAAGCTATTTCACTGCCTTGGTATTTGCAGATGAATCCTGTAACCAAAATAAAATGAATTCTGAAGCAGATGAAATATTCACTTTAGGGGGAGAATTTATATGTTGGTACCAACCGTATCAAGTAAGTAGGTATGTTATCATGAAATGAAAAATACTTGAAACATTAAAATTACCGTTATTGTTGAGAACGGTTTGTATGTAGGTACATGTATTACGAATAGGCATAGTTGAGTTTCGAAATAGAAATTAAAAATGTGGGTGTACGTGATGATTATCGTACGGTTCGGGGTTAGAGGGGCCAGAATATATTTATCTCATTTTGAATCTCGTCTTTTCGTCAGAAAACCGATCATTAATACACAATCTGTAGAAAATGAATTTATGTTTATAACGCATTGATAAAAGCATAATCATTTACTGCAATCTTGATAGGGAATAAGTAAAAAATCATTTTTTAATTTACGTAATATATTCATTGCCTTGGGATATCGTCTCATCAGTCGTCTGAATGCCATGGACTGGGCCCCCTTGAAATTAAAATGAGGGATCCCGGAGGTGTTTAATATGACGGCACCGGAACAGACAGTCCGAGGGTACATACATCCGATTAGGTATGTGGGCGGATGAAAGAGGTCAGGTGCTGTCTCACACATTTGGGTTTAGAAGAAAAAGAAATGAGAAAGTTCATGAAAGAGCCACCAGGTGGGGGGAAGGGTGTTACAGGTCCGTGCCTGGGGGCAGGTGCAGCTCCCCGGACACCCTTCCGCCAGAACCTCCAATTAAGGTGATGTATGGAGGAATAGACACCTCTCCCCTCGCCCGTCCTAACCCGCATCAATCTTGTCATCGCCTTCTGCGCCTTCCCCAATTTTTCCACGCCTATATTTATAGGTACCTACATTTAATGGGTTCATCGCTGTTGTGCGATGAAATGTAAATGCCTGCCTGAGCTTAATCAATTATCCTTCCTTGATCGGCTCCCATCGATAGACCTGTCGTAAGGTGTTACAAAGATTGTGACACTTTGAAGTAAAGTGTCACATCACACCAAATTCTCTTCACAACGTTATAATTGAAACGAAATGGATAAATGAAACTCTATATTCAATACGCATTACTCTATACTAGTTATAGAGTAATATAATTATAATATACTACGTATTACTCATCCATTCGAGTATCATCTCACACCATCGAACAAAAAAACAAAAATTATAAGTGAAAAAACTCTCGAAAACAAGCGTTTAAAAGAAGCTCTGAGAGACACTTCTTATTGGAAATCAGAAGAAGAATCAATTCCTGAAGTTTGTCCTAACTTAACTGTGACTGGAGACACTCTGTAGTCATCTGATTCGTTGAAGTACCTTATCATTTTACTGGATTTTCACTTGAATTTCTTTAAAATCAATTTTTTCCTGATTTCGGGGTGGGGGGGGGGTATATACGCACCTGGCAGCCCAATTTGTATGATTGTTTCCTATCAACGTCAATTTATTGAAAAAGCAACCATTCGGATTTCATCCAATTAAGGCAACAGGGGGCTATCAGGTGATACAGGTTCGCCGTGCTTGTATTGTTTACTTGACACTTGTCAGCTGTTTACATTGAACCGTGTTTACCTAGGTCGGTGAAACAATAGGTACCTATCTACCTCCACTACGAGTGCTTACCTACTGGCCCAAGAGCCAACCCTCGATCGTTCGCTGAATATTCAAGTATCGCTGAGTATTCAGCAATAAGTAGACGGATATTTGCAATTAGTAGGTATGGGTATACCACCTAGTGTTGAAGCAGTAGGTGAAACTTTATTTTACCTATCACATTAACTGAGTGATCCATCTCATTATTGTAAGTAAAGTCATGTAAGCAACCATTTCAGGCTGGATTGTCGTCCGCTTGCCACTCCCGGCACCATCCCATTAGTTTTCCAAGTGGGAACAGCACCACGACGTCGGACGTGAATTCTGAATGCACGATGCACCAAAACAACCGATTTACCTAGCTACTGTTTTCAACAAATGCATCGTATATAGGCGAACATGAGGTGAACTGAACCCAACCGTTCCATGACTATTTCTAAATGGCACAATGAGACGGTTCGAATGAGACCTTTCCTGACCCCCCACTACCATACTGAGCCGAGAAAGGGCCGCCTACTTTTGGGTCTATTCCCACCTGTATACAGAAAAATAATAAAACGTTGTGTAATAATAGGGGTATTCACGGTCGGGCCGTTGTCGACGTGTTAACGAGTTAAATGTGTTAAACTTGTTGAACGTGGAGAAAATCGGTCGCAAACATATTATCAAAGTGCGTTATCAACTGTGTTAAGTTAACTGAGTCCGAAGTGTGTAAACGTCGCCAGCAACCATGTTATCGCCTTTCTTTACGAATATTCAAAATGGCAGCATACCTACGCCTGTTTGTATTGTATTGTAAGTTTTTTTTTGTAGTTTTGTGGTAGTTTGAAGTGTGGAGTCAGGAGGAAAGAGGAGGCATGAATGAGCCTGGGTATGAAATCTACACCGTACCTGGACATCAGAACAACTTCAAGATCTTGGAGACTTTCAACCCAGATTTCCTCCTCCTCGTCAGTGCATTCGGAGTTGATGACATCAACTATTGTTTTCGTCACAAAGTCGTCAACTTGTTTCTGTTTTTGGCTCTTCTTCGGCATTTCTACAAATGAAAAATCACAAATGTAAACAAACGTCAAATAATTATAACCTAGGCGGGAAGGTAGCAAAATACCGAGGATGTTGTTGTTTTTTACATTTTATCTATATTTTATGTTATCCCCTTCTTCTTCTTCACGTTTTCACCCGTAGATTCGTGATAACACGTTAACATGTTAACACGTTAGCAAGGGACAGCGTAGAGTGCCTCATGATTTTTCTAAGGACGAAGTTAACAACTTAGCTCGTTTACTTAACTCGGCGAGCTCAACCGTGAATACCCCTAATGTGTAACTTTTTGTTTTGCTCTTGATTGAGACCTCGCTCAGCGAGCAGCTGATCGGCATACCCATGACTCTCTTGTCCGGGCTGTCAACCAGTCACGAAATTTTTCCGCAGACGATTATCAATTTCTATCCACATCAAAAGCTGTTGAATCTTCTACACTTCTCATTTATATTGGATGTTTATTTGTTTGTACAATTTATGACTCGAACGGTAGTATCGATTTCCAAGAGGCGTTTCGCAAAATGAGTGTCAAGTTTTATTGTGGGAACTGAGTTGTATCCGCGGATTTAATTCGTTCAGAAACTTCAATCTTAATTTAGTTCATAGTTCTGAAGTTTATAGTTCTGATGTCGTTCATATGGCTGATACGCATATTCCCTTAATTCAAAAAGGTGCGTTAAAATAATCTCAATTTGAGAAGTCAAAATAAATACCTAATTACATCTGGTTTCGACTGGTTTGTCTGCAAAAAGAACGCTTCTTACGAATTATCATGATAATTATTTATGTAATATACCTTCCGATAATATCGTTCCTGGAGGTGCTTATCAGAGAGTTCCTAGGTACCTTATAAGGATTTAATGGGGATAACGATTGTTTACTGCACCGTTTATTTAATTATTTATTTAATTCGAGCAAGCCCAATACAATATCTGGAAATAAGACATACATATACAAGAAAAAATGCAAACAGAAGAAATGTACATCACTTCCCTTTGTTTGATTTCGCATTTATGAACATACTCGCATAATATAACAACTAACAACCCAGAGGTGGGTGAGCGGAAGTGAATTGGTGAGAGCTAGCCGGTAACAAAAAGGGGAGAAAGGTTGAAAATATTTCAACGGACTAAGCTCCGACTGGGGAGCCTAACGCAAACCACTGCATGTCGAGATCTCATATATCTAAAGACACGCCCACTTTTCGGCCGAGCAGTAAAATATTGCGGGGAGGAATAATTATATTTTCATCAGAGTTAAGCTCCCCCATCGCCGAGAGCACAATTTTTAACCCTCTTTTTGCGAGGAAGCGAGTGAGAGTTGGAACAATATTAAATTCAGTACGTACGGGAGATACCATTTTTTTTTGCTTCTAAATGGAACGAGCTGTTATTCATCAGAGAAAAATGAGTTCATCAGTACAAATCAGAACCAGATGGATTTGAGGAGTTTATGAGTTATTCATTCAAATTCCTTAGGTATACTTTATTTACTTTAGGTATAATTACTTAGGTATATTGATTTATGGCGAGGGAGGGGGGGGGGGCTTGTTCCGATTGTGTCATCAAAAACCTCAAGAGCCACTTTAGTTTTACATCAACATTTCAACATTTCGTTTGGCCGGGTCAGAAAATGGCCTTATGGCGTCACAAGTTCAGTCGGTGTTTAGGTACCTCCTGGCGAGAAAGGTATGGTGCGGTGGCACTGCGGTCGGTGTCGTTTAATAATAAGTAAAGAATCTTGAGACCCTTTCTCGCTCGCCCGCTCCCGAATACCCAACGTATTGCACCTTGTTGAATAGCAGCTTTATTTGAGACAAATGCATAATAACTACGCAAATCGCTCTTATAGTTTCTTTGGTCGTCGAGGGTTCTTATTAGGGGTGTTCTTAGTGAAGAAGTATTCAGGATTGGGCTCGACGACGTTTTCATGAGCTTTTCTTCAGTTTTACTTGCAAGAAGAGGTTCGATAGCTAATAAGACAACATTTTCAGGCAGTAAATAAACAAATCCGAAGAACAGAAACCAATATTTTCATAATAGATAGACTTGATATTACATCATGCATCACATAATGCATAAAATCAATGACTACTTAAACTTGACATTACATCATGCATCACATTATGCATGAAATTGATCATATTGTGGAACGGTGACTACAATAGACTCGAAATTACATCATGCATCACATTATGCATAAAATGAATTATACTGTGAAGCGGTGAGTACATTGAGTTTAGCTCCGATATGTCTCAGTCTCTATTGAAACGAGAGACAAGAACGTTGGAATGGAATGTTCTAAAGAACGTTTTTTACTTTGTACTTTCCTCGTATTTTGCTAGCGATTTTGAAGTGATGAGACGCTTCAAAGATTGGATGGAAGTCACTGATTCACCACTTTGAACCTGCTGAGTGGCAAAAAGTGTGAGTTCCTGCGTGAAGTTGACACGCACTTAGGACACTTGGTAACTATGGAAGGCATTGTAGCAGATCCCAAGAATGTTCAGGTAGTGCAGAAGTGGCCCATTTCACAAATACCCAAAGAAGTGAGGGGATTCACAGGCTTTTGATCCTGCAAACCATCCTTCATAGCTCGATTTGCTGAGGTGATGAAGTCCTTGTACCAGTTGAAATCTCAGCCAGGAGACCTCCGATGGGATGAAAACTGCGAACGTGCATTTGAGGGAGCCAAGGCCAGCATGCTGCGAGCTCCTGTTTCAGCAAACGCTCGCCAAAAACGTCCCTTTATTCTGAACCTGACGCCAGTCATGTGGCTGCCATGGCAGTTTTATTCCTGGTACAAGATGGATGGGAGCTAGTGATTTCCAATTTCAGCCGATGTACCCTTAGCTCACACTGGATGGAATTAATGTGTCGCACATAAAGAGCTGCTTGGTGTGGTTGAGGTAATCTGTTTACTTCATAATTATGCGCTGGATAAGGGTCAGACATTAATCATCAGGACGGACCACCTCTTCGGTGGCTGGTGAGCTTAAATATGGTTGATGCCCAACTAGTTCGATGGATGGCAAAATTATCTCCGTATTATAGATTGGATATCCACAGAAGTGGTACGCATGGGAACGCAGATGGCCTTTCCAGACGACCCTGCGCTCGGAGGAGGTGAAAAAATTGTGACCGAAGGATTGGGTGGGCTTGTTTCGACGGGTCATCCATATTGGGAATGTTCACGGCCCAGTGTAACGTGCAAGGCTGTTTCCATACGACTTTGCTTGAAGACGGTGAGCGGACAATGTAGAACGCTCAGAAGAGGATGAGTGCTAGCACCGCAGAGCAATGTTACGTCACAGCTGAAAGGGGAAGTCTACGTTGAGTTCTGCTACCAAAATGTGACAGTTCATATTGAAACGAGAGAAGCTCAAGAAAGTTGGAATGGAATGTTAGAACAAAACATGTACATTAAGTGTTTTCCTCGTATTTTACGAGTTATCAATCGTTTCTTCTGTTCTAAATGGTTTTACAGCATAACAATGAAGTGGAGTTCTATCATATACCGTGTCAGATATATGTGCTCTAGCAGATTCAACAGTGATTGTAGGATTTCCAAAATAGTGGGCTGACTGACTCAAGAATATCACAAAAACGATCGGACTCATGGCTGTAACAAGGAAACAAACTGAATCATCCAATGATTCTACAAATCATCGCTCATTTAGGCTGGATCGAGTGATGTGTTTGATGTTTAAGGTGTATTACTTACCTACCCATACATTTGATCTGCATCCATCGTCATCATTTTCATATAACGTCGTTTTCAAGTTTGGTAACCGACGATCGTTACCTATTATCCGTTGGTCTAGGAATTATTCGAAGGAACGTGCGACAAATTCTATTTGGAGAGACTTGAAGTGAACATGGTGAACTACCTATTTGTTTACCCTTTATAAGGGAATGTATGTTGCCAAAGCCCTTGTGGTACAGGTGTATGGCGAAGTGGGGAGGCGCTCACCCAAACTCGAAGCGTTATCCCATTGTGGCCTGGGCCCTGTATTTGTATTATTCATGAAGGGAGGTGTCAGACCAGAGAGGAGAGTTACAAATAAATAACCAGTAGTAGATCTCTCCTTCTCAGGTAAATGCTAATTCTAAGGGCTCGTTAGCATTGGCTATCTGAGAGAGCTTCCCCCTCGCGTCCCGCTGCCAACTGTTCTCTTGTGCTTTAACGAGAAGTGAAATTATTATCTATCCAACAGTCTACTTTCGCTGTTACGACTACCCAGGTGGGAACAAACACAATGGAAGGAACGCGGCTTCTGGTAAGCATAAATTTGAAACCCAGCTAGAAGCTATCTTTCTTTCCTTCCTAATAGTGTATGTTTTAATACAGATTGACACTGACAAAGACCACATCAATTTTATAGATACACGTTCAACAATGAATGGACATTGTACATTGGTGTTTTTTCGTTCGAAATCACTATGTTTTTTTTTTAAACATCGAAAACAATGACAATAGACTCAACTAACGATGGCGCTTTCAAAACATTTGAAACCTATGTTACTGAATCACCTTGTGGTGGGCATCAGTGAAAATTGCAATAATTAGTTAATCAATAGTTAATCCCATTCTTCTAATTAATGATTAGTTATTCCCACTATTCCCACTGTTGTTGGGGCGAGGGGTCGCAGAGATTTGAATTAGAACTCGGAAACACCTAATGATCGATTCCTTGAATCTGCCGAAGGAGACGCATGTCTAATAAAGTTTGAGCATCAGTAATGTACATAGTAGGTATAGTTAGTATAAGGTTTGTTCCAAGAGAAATGAGTTGACGAACTTGGGTGCAAGAAACTTGATTTCAGGTTGAATTTAGTTCAAGAAGCCTGGAGGTAGGTGTAGCGGAAGCTCTGGAAAGTTCTGAGTTCATGAACCAACCACTCGGAACCAAAAGTTCCAGTCATGCAGCATGAAATGATGAGCGAATTTTTAAAGAATCAATTCAAAACAGGTAGGTGAATTATATAGAGAATTTTGCGCTGATTCCTAATATCCCTTATATTTATGTTCCTTTGTTCAGGATATAGTAATTTACACCGAAAACATCGAAAACAAGTTTATTGACCCTTTTTTTCCAAAATTTCACCCCTTACTTATTGACATTTTGAATTTTTTAGTGCGTACCTAGGTTGGGATGTCGTCTAGAATGACATACACATAATTATTCATATTACAATAATGTTAAATTTCAGGAATCGTTTCAGAATGGTCAGGAACGGATTTCCATGAAGATAATGTTCAAAAATTCGACTGAAATCTTGAGGCCATTGCAATAGCTTCATTTTCTACGGAAATTTGCTAAAAGTTTTCGTACAGGTTTCAAATTGTATGAACTCGCACTCAAAAGGGAAAAATACTCCTCAGTCGTTGCGGAAAGTTCATGAACTCAGTACAGCACCTTGATGAACCTAACGTTCTTGGAACACGATTCAGTGTTCAGTCTGTGTAGAAAGTGGTCGAAAGGGAGGCGGGGATGATTAGAAGGGGCTTCGGTGGTCTTGCCCTTATAGCCCCCCAACTGACGGAGACTGTAACTGTGTGTTTGATTGAAGGGTAAGGATATTTCGAAATGAAATTATAAGTGGGTAGATGGAAGGAGAAGTGAGGGGATGATTTTTATAGTCGGAGAGTTTATTTTGAAGAGGTCTATGCCATAAATAAAGTTTTGTTATTTGATAGTTTAAGAAGTAAAATTTTTTTTGCATGTTTGTAAAATAGTCCTGTAGATATAGGGGGGAAACCCCCTTATGGGACTCATTGTGAACATTTGAAGGAAAATAACCAATAAAGTAAAAGTTGGGTTCATGAACTCAACCATTTGGTTTGCCCTACGCTCGTGCGTGAGGCAACTGCGCAGAACCAGTTCATGAAATCGGACGAGTTCATCTCTCTTGGAACAAACCCATTGAGATGGTTTAGTGGGTTTCTGCACCAGGGAAAGTTGAATAAGTACGTTTATATCGATACGTTTCCAGTAACACCAAAATTGACATGAACTTATCCGAGCCAGATTATTATTAATGACATTACGTGCTATTTTTGTAAACATGATAGGATCTATATACCCATGCTTTACGGTTCACAACAGACGTGGCTCCTGACAATCGTAGTTTCCGAAGAAAGAACAAGTCAACATCGTATTACAATAATAGGACTATTATAAAAACGTCATCTGGTAGGTGATAAAAAGTTAATTCATCATCCAATTTTTTTATAGATCAACATGGAACCTGGGAGTTCAGTTGTTTTACACAACAATATTTCCAGCCAGATCCAAGGGAACATAAACGCGAAGAAGGTGGGCGCCTGAAAATATATGTGAAACCGTGCAAATTACATGTCATTTAGCGAGAGATGGTCAGAAGTGAGTGTGAAAGAAAAGAACAAAGAGATGTTCGAAAAAAGAAAGGGGAAAGAAAAACAGTTAGTTTGGGATCAACGCTTCCTTCGGTTCGTTTTCAAGAGCTAATGCCTTGTTTATCCAGAGTGGATAGAGTTTTATCAGTGATGTTCTCCTTTCGGAAAAAAGAGGGAGTTGGGTTGAGAGGATTTGAGAGCGAAAACCCTTCCTTGGGTTGAAGGAGGCGGCGAAAGATCCGCGGAAGATATAATCGATTGAGACACAAACAGACGATAACTCATATCGAGTTCATAGGAATCGACCTCTTCCTGAATGCTTTTGTCGCGCCTGTTATCTCCTCCACATTCTCAATAAACAAGGTGATTTCAGATGCAAGGAGTTTAATGTGGAATATTCACCATAATTGAGTCATTCCGAAAAGAGATTCCTTGGAGAGGAATTCCGAAAAGGGATTAGACTTTTTGGTTGTCAAGGAGATTTCATCTTCGAGATTTAAACTTTTGGTATGGAATATAAAAATAAATAGGTATAAAGATGTACAAATTCTCGACCATCTTGAGGCTAGAATTGGGTAGTAATTAATTGCTTTTGGCAATCATGAGGTGCTTTTAAATGACTAACTACTTGTAGTGCAGTTCAATTACCAACTAGTTACTGTGATTGGTAGTTGAAAAAAGAGCAACTACTTTTTTCCAACTAGTAGGTAAACCAACTGGTAGGAAATTGTAATTAGAGCAACTCCTTTTTTTTGAATATATATTACCAACTTTTGGGGTATTTAATTACGTTTTAGACTATTATCAATGATCAATCACTTTAATAGGAGTGATTCACTTACTTGTTGGGTAATTATTTACTTGAACTTCCGAACTGATTTTCTTGAGCAATTAATTACATAAATTTGAAGTTTTTAACTGCCGACTACTTAATGCAATTAGGAGTTAGTAAACTACAAGAATGATTTCGAAAAATTTTCTTTTTCAATTTTTTTTCTTTTAGCGAATTTTTGAAGGAAGTGAAGGTAATGCAATGGCTCCGTAAATTTTAAAATGGAAGTTTTTAATTTTTTGGTTTATTATTTTCAATACCTAATGAACCTTTGGAATCGAGCACGAAAAAAATATTTTAACCCCCCTTATAATTTGAGATTTTACGTTTCAAGATACGTAGAATCCGAAAATCGAATTTAAAAAAAATCCGTCCGTCCGTCCTACGCAGTAAGCGGCACATTCCTTAGTTACCATGCGAAGCTTGGCGTTACAATCAGTCTTCTCTAAGGGTTAGAAAATAGGGGATGCAGTTTTCAAAACGCCCTAGCTCGAAAATTTCAAATAGGAAGGTATATTTTTTCCTTCTATTTAGAATAGAACAGAAATTTTATCGTCGAATGAGAACTTGCGGAGCGTTTTTGGACCAACCGTTCGCTCCCTGTAAGGACAAGGGGTTAAACGAAAAAAAGAGCAGAAACAGGAGTGTGAATCGCAATTGGCAAAATCTCCGCTCAAATATCAGCTGACTGTCTTTCGATTCCACTGAATCAAGTTTGCTGTTTACTGATACAACTCTCCAATGAAAATAATTACGATCAGGTACCTACTCATTGGGCGGTATGAATAAAACGAAGTAAAACCTTTTACTTGCAGAAAACGAAGCAAATCCGTCAAGTATTATGAATAAAAAAAGAAGAGCAAAACCTTCTGCTTCAGTAGAAAAAGCATAAGCTCGAAAAAAAAGCATTTCCTTCAATCAAAAGTATTCCGTATGAATAAAGCTGCTCTTTTACTTCGCATGTGAAGCAAAAGCTTTAAAAAAGATGCATCTACTCCAGAGTAGATTCACTTTCGTCAATTTATCATATCGGTCGTTTATCAAGTGCCATGTTTTCCTCATTTGAGCAGTTTTCTCTTTTATCAGAGTGTAAGTGTGCATTTCGTGCTTTTTGCTTCCTCTGTCAGTGCTTTTATATTATTATTATGGCGGAAATCGTGAATATACGTAATCGTAAATTTTATAAGGAACGAAGATTTCAGAGGTTTATTTCGATTTTCGGAGGAGAACTCAAGGGCTTAAGTGGCTACAGATCATTTTATTGGAAATGATGT
>JAEMON010000003.1:30065528-30099251 GCA_030264115.1 Lygus lineolaris | reverse complement strand
TATTGCAATGGCTTCAAAATTTTTGTAATGCAAATTTTTCATAATTTTCTTCATGGAAATCCATTTCTGATCATTCTAAAACGATTCCTGAAATGTAACACATTTCATATAAAAAGTATATTCTATTGTAGCATTATTCTGAGGGTAGTGCTACAAAAATTAAGTTTCAAGAAATTAAAAGGCTCAAAATGCAAAGTAAACTACTAGTTGCGGCCAGATGGGCTTAAATGAAAGTTAAATAACTTCTCTACAACTTCACTCCCACATGACTTTTTCTTAGGATGAGTGTTGTAGCCGTAATTCCACTCAAAACATGACTAAAACTTAAATTTTGAATTTTTGGACAAAATAGCCAATTTTTGGAAGCCGATATCTCGTTTCCTATCTGACCTATAAAACTGCTGTTGGTCTTAAATTGTAGCAAATTTTAACATCTTTGAAAATTGTGTGTGTAACTTTTTTCGTGGGAAGCTTCCTTCTTGTGGTTTATGGCTAAAAACATAAACTATTCGAATAAGTAATGTATTAATTTGTAGAATTGGTATTAATTGGTATAAACTCATTAATTTTGCTTCAAGCATGAATTTTAATGATGATTAGTTGATTTATCCCTTTCTTTACCATTAGTATTGGCACAGAACATTTCCATACTCAATTTCTCAAAAAACCCAATTTCTCCAATTTTGGTTTAGATGGGCTTAAATGAAAGTTAAATAACTTCTCTACAACTTCACCCCCCATGACTTTTTTCTTAGGATGAGTTTTGTAGCCGTAATTCCACTCGAAACATGACTGAAACTTAAATTTTGAACTTTTTGGAAAAAATAGCCAATTTTCGGAAACCGATATCTCGTGTTCTATCTGACCTATAAAACTTCTGTTGGCCTCAAATTGTAGCAAGTGTTATCTTCTTTTAAGAAAGTAGGCGTAACTTTTTTCGTGGGTTAAAAATATTCTTCGAAAATTCGCTCACCAACTCATGCTGCATGAATGGAATTTTTTTCGATCGAAATCCGTTTTATATTATTCTATATTGATCCCTGAAGTTTGAGGTTCTTGACGCATTCCTTGTTGCAGCCATAACTTCCAGTGTTTTCATCAGATTTTGTTCAAATTTTCCGGGATTGTTCGAGTAAGGCCCTTTGAGGTCCCATATGAATTAGATCATGATTCAATCAACGTTACTCTCTACCAATGAACTCACATTCAATTCGTCAAACAGCCATAACTTACACAGTTTTGATTCAACTTCGCTAAATTTTGTGAGGTGATATGCGGGCAATGCCGCCTGAGATCCGATATAAATTTTATCATAATAGTATCATCGGCAGACTTTGCGCATGCACTGACAGTAGAGTCTTCATCCGATTTAGTTCGAATTCTAAGGGATCATGTACGTTAGGGAGTTGGAGGTTAAACTTGACTTTCAACCTGATTGCGGTGGTGGACTCTGCGCATACGCTAAGGTGATCCACCTTCAGTGTAATGGTCCAATTGTCTTCAAACATTCCATTGTACCTCGGTTCTCCCTCTTATTGAACTCGAGGGAGCTATGTGTCATTTCCACTTTCACTTTTTTTTAAGTTGAAACAACTATTTTTTAGTTACCTATAGTATACATGGCACATATAGCTTCCTCGCGTCCAATACCATTTGAAATCCAAACTGTGTACGTTAGAAAATCTTGATCGTGTTGATGTATGTCAATTTATACAAGATTTCAACACAATCGTGAATGAATTTCACGTTAGCGCACCATGATGAAAACGTTGATCCAATCATGATGAAAAATTTTTATGGGATCTCAAGGGGCCCTTTTGCGGAGTTGCGAATATTTTACCAAATTACCTTATTATCTTCCCCAATTTTATATTCAGCAGGTGTGTTGTTTCTTCATGCAATAGAAAGAATTTTGTATCTGCTCAAATTATTCATAAATATTTGGGTGAATAATAAATAAGTCACTCTCACTTCCGCCTACTATCTACCAAGTGTTGATCATTCAATATGGAGAAAACAGTACCAGCCAACATCATTATAAATATAAATAAAATTTTTTGCCAACATAATGTTGTGTTCCTCGGCTTATTCCTGTGACCGTCATGTTTATCTTGATCATTATTCCATTCTTTCAATGTATAATCTGCCGTTTCTCAATTTCTGCATTTTTTCATGTTAGTTGGTGACTACTACATTCAGGTAGTTACCCCCTTCACCATTGTATATCACTTCTGATTCAGCACGTTTTGAAGGCGATTTAACCTTTTAAATGGGACATTTCCTGAACACCAATTCTCATTAGATGTTAGGTATGAATAAAAGGCATTCTCAACTTCAACCCTTTTGGAATGGGATAGGTCCGGCCACTGCGCCAGAAAAACTTGGCACTAAATACACTACCTTGTAGACAAATGTGCTGCGTTATTCTTAATTAATTCAGGTGTCCCTCTCTTACCTTCCAGCGTTAAACAGCCCAGTTAAAAATTTCCATTTTCGGTCTCCCCTCTCCCATTGCCAACTCTTCCTAACATCCATTTCTTTTTTCAGACAATAAATTCATGAGAGTCCCTTTACCAGAAAATTACATTGCCTCTTTCCACCCTTCTCTACCACCTAAATGAGCTCATTCCTTATAAAAATACTTATCCTTCTTCCTTTCCTTTGAAACAACTTGGGAGCAACCTCGTTTCCACGACGGCGATGAGGGTAAAACTAACTTGTTTTGCTGGTTTCGGAATTCATCATTTTTGGGAGTTGAAGGGAGAGGACCTTGGCATTTTCTGTACGCTCATTAATCACTTAACCACAGTAGTCCTAAAGTGCAAGTACGAAGAAGGGGTTTGGTCATGAGAAGGGAGAAATATTCGAAAAACCACTTAAATGGCAAATTGGAGTAGAAGAGTTTTCGTTCCACTTTTAATGAGGCCTTATGTTGTTTTGCCTAAACTTCTTATTCGCCATTAGACCGCTGGTTCCTCCTCAAGGCTTCCCCACTTTAGTTTGAAAATGAGAAATCATACTCAATTATATCTGATCAAATTACCGAGATAATAATTTATTTTTAGTCGTCCTAATACGCGCAACTTTCTGGGGAAAAGGGTAGAATGAATGAATTTTGTGCAGCCCTCAGTAACTTTCAGAAATATGATTGTAATTACGAGCATAGGGAAATGCTTTTGGGAAGAAACTAAGCCAAGCAAGCCTCGATAACTTAGTTCTACATGAAGGCATCGACACATTTAGTTATTTACAACTTCTAGGGGTACAAAACTCATAATGTCACGCTCACCATGGGCACAATAAAGGGGATTGATGAATCAAGGATACCAAATTACGGAACAGGTTGTATCGTATTGCAAGTTTTTGATTTGTGGGTTTTGATAATAGTAGGTCATCATGTTATGAAAGAATTGTCGAAGGACCGATCACTTTGTAGAAATATTTGGGAATTCAGAGTATTTTTTTCTTTTTATTGCAGGATCTGATCCACGAGAATTCAGAGTTGACCCCAAACAATGTGGCGAATTGGAAATTTTCCTCTTAAAAATATTGGTGGTTCCTTACAGTTTCGGATTTCTTGGACTGCATCCACTGTCAAATATCGCCTGAATGATGAGTAAACTTTTTCATTTTGATTAATAGTGCGAGTTTTGGATATCTTCATGAATAAATGGAAGACCTCGAGCCAAGGGGTCATTTTTTAATAATGTTGTTACACATTATTAACAATATTATTATGCCCAGTACAGCGCTTGTTTAAACTGTTAGATTCAAAAATTTCAAATATTTTCCTGGAATAGAATTAATGCACTATTGTAGTTTATAGCTCATATTATTCTTGCAAAATAATATACAAGTTCAAATTCGTTGAAAATATTCTGCAAGTTCATTATTGTGAATTTCTCCATGCATCGGTTTTCCATTTCTCTAGACAGTGGTTGGCAACTCAAATATTCATTTTTTTAAATCATTTGACTAGTCTGAAAATGAAAACCTCAAACTTTTTTCATATATTCTATGCGTTATGGGGCTTGTTTCCGCTGATGCACCGCGACTGGTCAAAAAGTACATTTTCCTGATTTATGTTTTCTTGGAGAGTAGGTTCCACTTCCCAAAACTTTGGACTACAAGCTATTCCACTCACTATGCACTCCACTCACTTATGCTTAAAATTGAAAGGACTAGGACAGTTTTTCTATAGTTTAGATGTGTTGTAAGTCAATTGGCTTTGGTTTGAATATTTGAAGGCCTTTTCCTCATCTGAACCAGTTCAGTTCAGTGTGTATTGAAATACGAGAAATGTTCTAATTTGGGCCTGTTGCCGAGGTATGGTTTGGTCAGGCTTGTTTCAGGTGTGTCCACAAATTCATGGCGAGTACAGAAGAGTAGGTTTAAAGAGGAAAAGTTCTGTAAGTGGTTAGTTCGGAGCTAAATTCTGTACAAGGGATTATTTCAAAATATTTCGACGATAATGTACAGGTTTTTACTATTATTATATATTATGTTTGAATGTGTATCATATATTACCTATATATTATATTGGCATCCCAAACCATTTACATCGCTTACGTAATGCTCAAGTGCGAGTGGTTTTGAGTTGAAAAGGGTATTCATTGATGGAATATATGTAGTTAGAATAGTAGTAGTACTTTATCTTCAGTGGTTCTTCATAAACCACCGGTTCATGATTGTAGAAAATTAGAACATCGATGAGTAGATACAGATTGGGGAACGAACGATGTTACGGGTGGAGAGTGAATTCACCGCCTTAATTCCCCTCTAATTGGTCAAAACTACCTCGTTGGAAGTCATGAAGGTGTTACACTAAAACTGCGGAGGGCGGGAAGGCTATCGCGCAGATCATTATGGCGGAATACTCGCTGCCAGAACGCGAACCGTCCTAACAACCTTTGGCCTCGCACCTAATTTTGAGAGATCATTAAAACGGCGATGGATGGGGGAACGGTGGGTGCAGTTTAATGCATACTCAACTCGAAAATCGGCTGTTCTGTTGAATTGGGCGTATATCATTTTCCCGGCGGTTAGGGAGCATTTACGAGGTCGTTCATTTCCACGAGTTTCGTGAGTATTACCGTTGAGTACAAGGTTTAGCTGGATGAATGGGTTAAACAATCGCGTACCTACCTACTCAACATTACGTAATGAATTATGGAGTGATAATATTATAGGAGTAACTGGTCAACCTGTGCGTTGCAGTGGATATTTAGGTGATTAGTTGGTATTTACCTGATCAACATCAAGCTAAATCTGATGGCAGAACTAACCCCCCCTCCCCCGCCGCCTCCCACTAATCTTCCACCCAATTTAACTAATTTAGCGTGATGCCCTACAGTTATCCAGTTTGAATACAGGATTGCCAGTGTTCACCCTATCCCTCCCCCTCGAGCTCGTATTTGAGAAAGTTATGAGGGGCCATAATCCAAGATTAAAAAATTCTCCCCCAGTTAGGTACACACAACTTTAATAATGTATGGGGGCGAAATGGCAAAGGAAAAACAGATTTACCCCTCTCCATTCCCTTGAAACTATACCCTTCTCGCTCACAATGCTGATGGCGCTGTATACATACGAGTACCTACTTCCGGTGATGAAAAAAAAGGTGAGGATCATCTCAATCCATGTTTGGCTAGCGGCTAGCCTATCATGAAGAAACACAGCCCACGTAGGTATCTGAAAGAAATGAGGCGTGTACTGGAGTGTTAAATTACTGAAAGGTGTTACTTTTAATTACTCCACTAAGGCCTAAATTTGCCTATAAATTATTCAGAAAATTTACCATAGGAAAAGTGTCTTAACGCCTCGCCTCTCATCGCCTTTCAGATTCTTGTGAAATAAAATCTGTAGGTAAGTCACACCCAAAATACTAAATCGCGCCCCTCTCGGCTTTCCCCTAGTACATACTCGGCGTCAATCATCGTGAACACCTGAACAATACGCTTGATAAGAAGGCTGAGCGTTGGTTTATGTGTTGCTCCATGGCTGGAATTGAGTTCTTTATGTTATGTTTGTACAGGTGTACTGATACGAACGGGGGCCCTGACATCTTGCCCTCTGCGAGTGTACTGGTACATTTCGTCGTGCTGAGTCGAACTTTCACCTCAGCTAGGTGTACTCGTGCCATAAGCCAAAGCGTCATACCGGGAAATCACTGGACAAAACTGAAAAGTTTGATGCTTTGTATTAATGTTGGAAAAAAACCTTCTCGCCCCTTCTGAGAGGTTTGATGAAACTTCTTGGTTGCTATTCGGATCATTCTTTTGTTTACCAAATTAGTCATCGTACTTGATGACACAAACAAGCATGATAATAATATTTGGTGCCCCATATTGAAAGGTCCTTGTTATTTTTCGAATCATAACTATCACGATAATCAACTTCAAATCCGTAAAAATGTGAGTTCATTTTTCAAATACTCGCTATTTGACACAGAAATCCTCTTATACACGAGACAGAAATTCTCTTATGATAAACGATGGGGACCAAAAAACGAAAATATTCACCAACAGTGTTTTTCTTTTTTCAGTGCTCCTACATGTCACAAAGTAATAATGCCTAAAAGAGCTAGAGGAGCGTAAAAAAAATGTTTATGATAGAAATCACTATACTCTTTTTAATTTTATTTCTTAGCGCGTTATTGCAGTTATACAAGTGAAGCTTCCTTGGGAAAAATACCTGATACTCCCTAATGAACTCACCATTCATTTCATTATCACTTGAATATCACAACATAAACCTTGGGAACCCTATTCTTGGATGTAAAAACATTGTCACATGCAAATCGTATACAGGCACGTTCAATAAATATCTTCTTCAACATGAATGTAATATATGTATGGATCATTTAAGTAGGTAGATCTTCGAGAAATCGACAAGGACCAATAAATTCGCTTAGGAGCCGTTCCATGCGTAATGCTCTCTTTGAACCATCTCTCATATTATTATTACGATACAATTATCAGTTTTTCTGTATAATATATTATGTTTGTTCTATTTTCGCTCCAATAACGCTCGAAAAGCTGCACCGATCACGATGAGATTTGTTGCGAAATGATGGGGAGGTTCCATGCCAGGTTATCATCATCATCATCCAGGCTATCATTTCTATTCAAGTAGGTACGTGTTATGGATGAAAATGTTGGAACTATTCGTAGCCATGTCGAAACATGTAGGAATAGTATGCACGATCTAGGTTCCAGTGGCGTAGCTAGACCTCAGGAGGCTCGATTTGAGAGGCCCCCCTTTTTTGAACACATAGTACCCGGAAACTTTTAGAATTGGTAATAGAAAATACGAATTTGGTGATCTTAAAGTTACTTTTATCCATGAAAATGTTTTAATTCCTTCTGAGACTAAAACGCCACTAATGCATAACAAAAACTGAAGTAGCAACGAGTTAAGTTGAGTAAAACGTCCAACTTCTCCTAATAAGAAAGTCATACCTATTCTAATTTAGTAAAATAAAAGCAAATTTTAATATTTTGTTATTTTAAATTTTCTTAATATAGAAACACTTTAACATGTTGTTGTCCAGAAAATAATCACGACTATACTTCATTTTTTCTACTTCCATGAGACCATAGCAAATGGCTGAAGTGCTCATAGGCGGAGTAGTCCTGCGCAGCCTGCTAAATAGTCCCGTATCACAACGCACTCGAGCTGGGCATTGAATGTCGTGTACTCACAAAGGCTTCTGGGTGGAGTGATTGGAAGCTCAAACTTCAAACAAGATAATGTCCAGATGATAGTTGATGAGTGGGTCAAAGCAGTGGATAAAATGGTGGAAGCTACTGAGAAAAGCCCTCAAGCTGGGTACGTTGCTTTCTCAAAATCACTCCCCAAGGAATGGATCTTCCTCCAAAGGGTAGTGGCAGGATGCGAGGATGAATACTTGCCACTGAAACAAGGCATTCAGAAAAATCTCCTTCCTACCATTACGGGGGGTACAGTCTCAGCCGTTGAAGCGGAGGTAGTGGGGCCATGTTACGTGCTGTAAGTACAGCCGGGGCAAATTATACGGCATCAGAAAAGGCCAAACTTGTGTTAGCCGATGCAATTTGATCAAGGTTGATAGGAGAAGACATGAGGAACACATGAGGGTGGCACTGGAAGAACTAAGGGAACAGAAGGTCGCAAGGAATGTTGCCAAAAGAAAGCGCCTGATTCCTAGTCTTCCTTATTAACAAAGGAGAACAATTGTCATTACAATACAATACCAAGAATTGTAAATAAAATACAAAGAATGTCAATAAAATACAAAGAATTGTCAGTCGCAACTCATCAGAATGGCTCACTGTAGTACCACTGGCATGATATGATTTGGACCTTTCACCCTCGCAGTTTCGTGACGCCATTGTAGTAAGATATATGGTAAGGAGCCGAAAGGTCTGCCAGCTCTATGTGATGGTTGTGGATGTCAAATGGACCTTTGCCATTCATTGAACTGTAAGTTGGGAGGACTCGTGAAGCACGGTCACGACGAGGTATGGGATTCTTGCGCTAAAATGGCGAGCCTTGCGTGAAATACAGTCGGGTTGGAGCCGGTTATGAAAGAAAATGAAGCTGGGACTCCAAAAATAGTCGCACACATCAAGATACGGGGCCTGGGATGGGGAACCAAACGGCGCGCGGCGTACTTTGATACTCGCTTTGTTAACGCAGACGTCGCTTCGTACCGCCACCAGGACTGGTCAAATATTTCGCGAAATGATGCACAGGCAAAACACTGAAAGTACGGCAGAGTCGCAGAAGATTTGAGGGGGTCCTTTACACTTCTAGTGATCTCTTGCAATGGGGCTCTACACCAGGAGTATGATCGTTCCCTTAGAAGATTGGCCGTCACCCTCGCTGGGAAGTGATCAGAACCTCCCTCACACGTAACTCACTGGAATAGGGTGAAGACCCAGATCGCAGTGTGTTGGAGCAGTCTCATTGAGGATCAGAAGATCGAGGAGAAAGGTGTGCTGCTTCGAGCTAGAAGACCGTGCACTGATACCACTGATCCAGGTGTAAGCGCTCAAAAAGCAGAAAGAAAAGCCGAGGATGAGGAATTTTCAGCGCAGAACTCCAGTTCCACACCAAAGAGTTGTTCCGGAAAGAACAAAACACGGGTAGCCTGCTTTTTGTCAATAAAATAAATATTTCTTTTACCAATAGGTATAGGTATTATTTATAGATTTGAAGGATAAGCACGACCCCATCACTCCCATATATAGGACAATATATCCCCCATATATATCACCCCATCATCAATATAGGACAAATAATTCAAATCCTCAGTCTGTATAACTATTTTATAACTTGTGACAAGTCACAGTAGTTCCTCTATGGAACCTGTTCCATGAAGGAGCAACCTTGTCAACTCGTCGTCGTAGTATGCCAGGAGCCCTCGATCCCTGGTACCTCTTTGATATAATAAAATAACTTTCCTTCACACTCCTGATTCAATTCCCGAAGACAGGAGCTATACCTACATCTTCCTCCCCTCATTATCATTGAGAGCCTCACCTACTATTTAAAAGGGATAATAGACTCCTTCATAGAAGCAGTCGTCTCAGGTATCTCTAATCAAGTGAGATAGGTATTTTGTACAGGGACTTCTTCTTGGACAAAATTAATTAACCAGTCAGAAAACCAAACTTTCACAGGATTTTTTCATTAATCCCCCAGAAGGTCTCTTTTAAAACTATAATATTGTTTGGTAATGTGTGAACGTGTCCAAACGGTATCTAGGGAGCTATATTCAGTAGTTGTTGACAAACCAAAGCTCAAGATCTCAAAAAGACAGAAGATTTCATCTGGTAGTGATTTAATGATAGTAAATGTCTAAATGTCTGTTATCTTACAATAAAGACTGCATAAAGGAACGAGAGAGCTGCGTCGGTTTTAGAAACCTTCACCACACATAATTTAGAACAGCATTGTTATGGTCACTACAAGACGATCATAAGGGTCCGAAGAAAAGGCAGTATAAAATACACCAACGAGAATACGAGGGAACAGCAATGAAAAGGAGGGGGGGTGGATCAACGCGGTTTGGACACCGTCCAGGAACACTGGGGTCATGTTTAGCTAATCCCCCGGTTAGGGACATAAATTCCCACAAAAAGGGGAGAAAGGGTAGCACAGAATGCAGCCGCAGTTCGGCCCTTGTATTAGGATCCTTTCAAAGGAAACTATATCATCCGGGAACATCATTGGAGATTTCCAACGATCCATTTTGGTTGTACTGGGCATGAACAGCCTTTCGGGCTATTTATGGTACCTACCAAAAGATACGTCCAGGAGAACCATGTGTATGTACAAAAATGGAGATGGCCGACGGCATTATCTGGTGGAATAAACCGGTTCCCGTGAGATCACCGAAGTTGAGCTTTCAGCGGCGTGGTTAGTACTTGGATGGGTGACCGCCTGCGTGGCTGGGATCACACATCTCAGTATTTTCACGTCGGGCCGTCGGCGATCCCCTCTCCACTCAAGGGGGTGAGGCAATGAGTAGCCATGAGCGAAATCATCAGAACAAATTCTGATCCACCCTTTGGAGGACAGCTGATGACGCCTGCCACGCCGGGAGCTACGAAAATCCAGCCTGAAATGGTTGCTTACTTTACTTCTACTTTAGAAAAAGTGTTGAGGACGCTGGTAAATTCTAGTGTCCTGAAGGAGAAAGTTAGTGTGGTGCCTTTGGTTCTAAGTACATAACTATTTGCTGCATGTGAACCAGTTCAGGTGGATTACACAATTCCAGTCTGAAATCACGTTCCAGCATGAAACATGCTATAGCCATGACCTGACTGCCGAAAAACAACCCGAAAATGCGACACTTAAGTGGCGCTTCTTTTTCTGATGCTTTTCCCGTACAACCAATCGTTGCTAGGGAAATATTACTTCCTCATTTTCCACCCCACAAAAATCGTCCCCCACTCTCTGGAAAGCTCTGAATTTATTACCCTTCACACCACATCTCATGCTTCCAATTTTTGCCATATTCCACATCCTTCAGAGAATTACAACTGGTACGTAGGTAAGCAAACAAAGTTAGTTGGAGTTCTCAGTTTGGCATTATTAGATACCTTATGCTTAATCGTCTAATAACACTTGCAACACTGTATAACATTGACAAACTTGGCGCTCCGCGCCTCGGTATTGGGAAAGCCCCCTGCACAGCCAGTTAGTTCCACTTCAGCCCTACCGCCTAAAATTAAAAACATGAAACACGCTTCTACTACCGTGTTTCATAATGCGTTTTGAAGGTACCAATCATAATGCTAAATTAAACTCAACCAACTTTGTTTATCTCCGTACCAGTAGTTCTCTGAAGGATGTGGAAGGAGAGGAAATTAGCAGCATCTGATGTGATGTGTAATAAATTCAGAGATTTCCAACGAGTGGTGTACGATTTTTGTGAGGTGGAAAATGAGGAAATTGTTTTTCCTTATCAACGATTGGTTGTAAGTGAAAAGCATCAGAAATCGGTTGCGTACGCATTTTCGGGTCGTTTCTTGCCAGGTTGGTCCCCGTAAATGCATGTTCCATGCTAAAATAACTAGAATATAAATGGATTACAAAATTATAAAACATATTTGGAAAATAAATCAGAAAAATTTGAAAAATAATAATGGCGGTTTGGTTATGTTCACTGGACAATAATCGCATACTGGTGGTGAAAAATTGCTGCTCAATCAGCGAGCGGAAGTCGGGGAGGTCAGGGCAACGACGGATGGTAATGGGCCGTTCCATGTTCGGTGAGGGGCCATGTTTAAGGCACGAAGCTTCCTGGATCTCCCAAACGAAGACATGCCGTCTAGATTTCTGGGGAAGCAGGCCTCTAGCCATATACCAACGTGAATCTGAAAATTCACATCCGACTGGATGGAACATGCTTTTACGGAGGCTGCAAAAAACGACCCAAAAATGCGACCCCAAAATGTTACGCGAGAATACAACCCGAAAATGAGTTACGCAACCGAATTCTGATGCTTTTCACTTACATATTTTGATGCGGTTCCCGGCATTCTTCTTATTATTCAATTCTCTAATGGAATCAGGTATGTATCATGCAAATGAAAAAACAATAGATATGACATATTGTAATCATGAAAACGTCAGGATTTGTTGGGAGGAGAAATGATATCTCTTGGATAGTGGGAACGATTACCATCGATGCTATCAATCCGACGTAACATGATTTTCATCATTACGTCAATTCACGCTAACTATGTGTGGGACTACCTCTTGCTATCAGGAATGATTGCTGCGTTCACATATTTTAGGATGGAGAAACGTATATCTGTCCGATATCCATTTCAATATCTACTCTCCTTTGTTTTGTCATTTCTGCAAAATGGTATAGGCCAGTTGAAGTTATGCCAATAGAGAGGTTTGTGAACCTCTTTTCACAAAACTACACTGTACATACCTACCTAGTCATGTATTTTTTAAAATCCATTTCACCTACCAGCTAGGTAACGGGACCCCCTCGTGCAAACACACTTTTACAACGTTCCGGCGAGTTTTCCTGTCGCTGTGAGATGTTTACACGGGTTGGGCTTCAGCTCTTCTCTTTCAGGAGTCCGGGCGGATGGTGAACTAACTGTGACAACTATTACTCTATAAATTCTGACTTTATACAGTGTCGGAAGTGGAGTTTACGGGAGTTGTGGCACTCCCCTCTGCATCGTGGTGTTGTAAATAAACTAACTAGGTAACGACTTTATCGGGAGATGTTTAATGTCGGCCCGGTGTGAGTCTATTCGTACCATTTATTCAGCCGAAATCATTGTGTCCACTTTTAGGAAGTTACATTTTTTGTTCCTCCAAAATCAAAATTTCTACTCACATCTTACGTTGCTATCTTGTTTGGTAGATGTTTTTGTTTTCTACAAGGTTACAGAACAAGGTTACATATTATGTAACTCCTTAAACTAATCATTAGTGTAAGATAGGTGTTATTACACGTGGTGTATGCACTCCGAGTTCACGCCCATGATTCGGCTCGGAAAAACGCTGTATATTATTACTCAATGGTTTATTATTTTCTCTTTAAATCGCCCATCTATAAAGATCGTATTGGTACACATATTATATATAGTAAATACCTAGCTACTTTAAACATTTAATATATGTATCGCGAGGTTCACTATCATTTCTTGGGGACAATGAGTAGGTACCTACCTAAGTATTATTTGTGATATTATTATTATCCGAGAGTCATGACGAAATTCAGCAACTTTAAGGAAGCCTATCAAGGTAAACATGAAACTTGGTGTGGTGAAATATGATTATTTTGTCTTTGACGGTCTTTTTGTGCATCAATAGCTACCTACCTGACACCCTCGATAATTGGCTGTATGTTCTTTAGAACCACAGTTGGCACATCGTGGGTGTAACTCTGGTGGTTTGGTATAGTCTTTTGTGGCGTGTGGTTTCCCAAATTTTACATATTTTGCGGGCTTTGAACAGTACGATTTCGTGTGTCTGACATCTTGACAATTTTGGCACTGCGGAACAAGCTTTGAACCTTGCAGAGGGGTGTGATAATTAACTTTGCAGCCTGGGATTGCTTTGATACTATAGATTTTGTCTAAATCCGAATCTTTGGAGAATTCTAACATAAATATATCCAGGGGATCTTTTGTTCTCCAAGCTAACTTGTTGGTATAGCTGATAAAATGTTGAATTTATTTTGTTTCAGTTCATTTACTATATCAAGGGTACCCCATGAATGATGGATCCCTTTAGCCATGACTCTAATGGGTCTTTCTTGTTTATTTTGGAATATGTAGAAGCTGTAATCTGGTCGTTTGAGTATATTTACTACGCTCCTGTAGTCATCTGAGTTTTCAGTATTAATTTTGGCTGAACCATTTCTGGCCGGCGAAATTAGCATTTTGCACTCAGGATTCTTGTTATAGGTAGGTATATGATTTTGTTTAAGTATGGGAATGATTTGACATCATTCATGAAAATGGGAGGAGGTTTTACGATTTTTGGGGTGATTTTATTTCCACCGGACTGGTGTTTAAAGTCCTTATTGGATGATCCAGCATCCAGCATGTTTGGATCTGCGCCTTTTTCGATTTTTAGCCAATTTCCAGTCTCCAGTTTCCCCCTGGCGAGGCGCGGAGCGCCGAGATTTTGATCCAACAAAATTTAATACTTGCAAAACTGTCTGGAGAACTCTCAGGATAATCACCCGATCTAATTCACGGTCGGTAGGTTGATACTTACTATAAAATCATTGATCTCGATAACCAGAAAGTCTATTGGGCTAATTATCAATCATGGTGATTGTATTAATCAAAAAATAAATGAAACGTTGTGTAATAATTTGCAGAGTTTTCAGAATTCATTCCAGCCCATGCCCTTCGTATGAAGAATATACTGAACTTCTTTGATGAAAGGAAGAGGTTTGTCGAAAAACGGCTGGTGGAAATTTCTCTACAACCGAAAACTCGGGAGTAACTTGCTTCCACTCGGAGAAGTTGACTGGAATAATTAATTAAACTTCAGGGTTCTGTTTACCTAAGAATGTCAAACGTCAACCCCTCCGTCCCAGCAAGTAACTAGGTCCAAGTTAGTTCTCTAATTAAAAATATGAGGTGCTGCCTATATACGCTCTACAACAGACAATCTCTTATTCCTTTCTTGTGACGTCAGAATTGCGCTTCACTCTGGAATGTTGTACACTATTCCTTAATCCAGTCTTGAGATAGGATCCCTCCAGACGACAAGTTGTCTGATATTTCTTCCGTTTAATTAAACTCAGTCTTTCGAGGTACAATATAAATTATAGTACAGGATGGGTTTTTCCACCATCTACGTCAACTTGCAAAGCGTCGGAGACTACCTCAAACATTACACCCCTGTTCATCTTTGTTCTGTGAGTAGGGTCAGTTGGGGTAAGAACAAAATCAACAAGTTTGGAATAGTAACAGCTCTCAGGTGTTCCTAATCAGTGTGAAACCTTTGAAAACCGCCATGAATTACTGTCCCACTCCCACACTTCATTATGTGATAGTTTTGTGTAGTTTTTCCTCTTCACTACCGTTGGAAAGAAGCTATGTTTACTAGCTCTAAAACTCAACTAATAGGGCGGTTTCGAGGGACAGGTTCCGGATAAGAGCAGATTCGTAGAGTAATGAGTAATGACTTAACAAGACTGAGGACAGGAGAGCTCAAATGAGCGTTGGCGCTCTTGCGTGACTCAGCTCCCACCAAGTTCAATATAAAAACGAAAATACTATTTGTGCTGCATCCGATTTGTACCAATGTATTGTAGCTGTTATAGCGAGTAGTAATAATATGTGAAAGATACCGGATATTTGCCGGGTGGTCATTTTTTCAACAAATTCACATTCATACTATTCTAATAGGGGTAAATAAATGGATGTGAATTTGTTGGGAATAAGGACTGCCTGACACTTATATGTTGGAAAAACGATATTTTCAATAAGGCTGGAAACTGTTTACCACTTTGAAGAGCTACGAAATTTGGCAAGCCCAGATAATGGCGCTATCATTGCAGCAAAATCGGCGAGTACAGTCCTGACCTGTAAAATAAATTATTTTTCGGTTTTCACTCTTTTTTGTTTCTGTATTGCTCACACGAGCAGTGATATCATTTGTTCCGAACTAAACCATCTTCACCTTTACTCCAGTTGACCCTACATGAACTAAAATATGCGTGATTGCCACAGAAAGAGAGCAGAAAGTGCAGAGAATCGTCAAGGAAATGCAACCAATTATTACAAAAACAAAATAGGCAAAGACTACCATACCTGAATAATTTTTCTTAAGGAGGAGTGCAATTATCATTATACCTTCATTTTACAAAATTCAAGTGCTTCCAATTTCGGATAGATTGGACCTTAGTTTATTGACCTTGTCAATCAACCAATTTTTCTCGGATGAAGTAGTCGATGTACCGATAAGTGCAATGAGAAGTAGAGTATAGTAGCAAAAAGGAAATAATTTTGGACAGTGATAGGTCTACCAATGTAAGATAACTATTGCCAGATTCGGCCCAAAACTGTATTCCAAACTGGTTCAGATTACATGGTTCGGCATGTTACAAGTTTGAGCAGTCTCAGTACTAATTTTTATGAATTAGTAGTCTTCTTACAGTCATACAAGATCTGGAAGTTCTTGCTCTTAGTATACCGAGGTTGCCTTCCATTACGTAATTAAGGTTCAGTTGAAAAGAATCCCGCGTAAATATCGCTGAGAAATTCCATGGGGAGATCCGATTACGAAATGGAAAGCATTCCAATATTAAGACTTCCGGTGGGCTTAAAGCAGTGCCCAGGGAAACCAAGAGTAAGATTGAAATTAAGACGAGACAGAAAAATCTTTCTCTGATTTCCTAGCTATTGATTTCATTGGTGACAATCGGCAGGAACTGAAGATCCCTCGGAATTCCCTTCCATCACAGAACTTTTGTGTGAAGACAGAGCAATTTAATTATAGGAGTCCTTTTTGCTATCAGCTCAATTTTATATCCCACCGCTGATGCCCAACGAGCTATTTCTGATGACATTTCATTCTTAGAATTTATGAGTAAATAACAGATTGCAACTCCCCCAATCTGGCCGGAAATAGGGATTAGGTCTGTCGGTGAATTTCATGACCAGGATCCAATTTGGTATCAATAAATTCTTACGATAGTGGTTGTGCAAACTGAGTTGTTTATATAGATTGAAAAGTGGAAACATTTAAGATGAACATATCCGCCAAGACTCGTACCTACAATATCTGGGATAACTTTGGTGGGTGGAGACAGTTCAGGTCAACCACAAGGGTATCCCACTTCATCACATTTCTCTTATTATAATAGTCATATGTCCTCCGGTTGGCTTCCCAGACTTTGGTGCAGATTAGATACGCCACAATTCATGTTTGGTGGACTGGTCTGACCATTTTTTTGTTTGGAGTCTTCATCTTCTGAAGAAAAATGTTTTTTCTCTACAGCCAGGAAATGTTCTACCACAGTGCAAATAGGACCAGTACCTTATTACTCCGAATCAGTGGGAATGATACAACCTTCTACAATAAATAATGATGAAATGGAAAGAAAACTGAAACATTCAAGCTCTAAGTTACTGAGAACGAAAATGGAAGGAAGGAGAAGAAATTAAAAAAGTAAAAACTAAGCACAAAATACGATGGGTACACATCATGATGCAGATAAATATGACTCAGAGAGTGGGAAGAGCGCCACTAGTTTAATGGCCGCTGAGTATCGTAGTCATCCTTGTGTAGCCATAGGATCCGGGTTTTGGGATATATTATGTACCTATTCACAAGAAACGCGGAGAGAGCTTTTCCAGTTCGGCGAATAATTCGCTGTAGTGACAGTAATATCAAAATTCCTCTTCTCTTCTTACCCTTACTGAACCTATACGATACACTACCTGTTACTTCAGGCAAATTTATTGTTACGTACTAGCCACAAAACAACCAGGAAGCAGAATGTGCTGCGAGTCTCCTCATATTTCATTTTACAGGTTATTTATTGGTATATTCAATTTAAATTTAATTTTCCCCTCTCTCAGAGGGGTAGTCCTTCGAACTCTGTAATTGTGTGCAACCGCAATGTTGGTGATCTTTTATTAGACGCAGGGTTAATCTTTGAGTTTATTTATAATTATACATTTCGTCAGATCTGAAATAAGTCCTGAGGGTGATTGTTACTGCAAAGGTACATATCAATGAGTCATCACAACTGTAGGTATAGTAAATTCGTTGTTCACCATTCATTCGTAACCCCGAAATCGTACGAACCTCACCGAGTAAAGCCATGAAAACAGGACATAAATAAAGAGGAAGAGTCCCTTCTACAAAAGGCCTGTAGTTCCTAACATTGTTTCCGAAGTGATACAGTCCTATTGTGCACAAACGCTCTATTGTGTAACAGCGTTTATTGCCCACTTTGAATTTATCGTCGTGATAAAGTCGTCGGCTAAGAAATAACAAATGCATATTTCAAGTCCGTCTAACCAAAGCTCGAACGATTTTGGGCAGACGCCAGATTCTTCCTCCGATTTTGATAAGCAAGTTACAAGGTTATGAGATTCTATAGAATAACTTCCAAAGGCTTCGATCGTCTCTCAGACATCATAGCGATGGCTGAAACCCATCGATAAAACTCCGGAAAAACGATTGGTTGGCGTTTTTTGTGTGTGTGCCTAAATCACCCACTCAGTTGAAGGCTATAAAGATATTATAGAATAACATAAGCCGGTCCATGTTCGCTCTGGAAACGGGAGAAACAATAATTTATTATATTTTTTAACATCAACAAACCAAAAACCAAGGGCTACTCATATTTTGACGTTAACGTTATCAATAATACAACGCAAGTGTTATTAACATTTTTTGCTCCACCCCACACCTGCTGGATTGTTGCCTACACTCTATTTTTTGTTCTATCTTTTCCCTACCGCTTTCTTCCATCTTTTTGTGCTTTCAGCTGATCCGTTTCGGTTGCACCACTTTATACAGTAATCTTTCCATACGTAGTTCTCACTTCTTTTCAACATAAATTCTAAAAA
Source organism: Lygus lineolaris (assembly GCA_030264115.1). Classification (NCBI taxonomy): domain Eukaryota; kingdom Metazoa; phylum Arthropoda; class Insecta; order Hemiptera; family Miridae; genus Lygus; species Lygus lineolaris. The sequence goes on along the minus strand of JAEMON010000003.1, from coordinate 30,080,682 downwards.
ATTGCCAACATTCCGTTTTAGCGAATTTTCGAAGAAAATGAAGCTATTGAAATGCGTCAAAATTTAAATAATGCAAATTTGTGAAAATTTCCTTCATGGAAATCCATTTAGGACCATTCCTGAAATGTAACGCTTTTTTATATGTTACACTTTGTTGTACAATACATTTTTATATTTATGTCTCTCCAGACGATATCTGCCCGAGGGATAAAAATCTGAAAAAAATTTAAAATGTCAATAATATCGAAAGAAAGGATGAGTTTGTTGGCAGGAATTTTTGGAGTACTCCAAGGGGTCAAATTTTGAAAATTTAGAGTCAAAAATCGCTTTAAAAAAACGTGTTTTTTGAGGTTTTTGGTGTGAATTACCATCTTAAACATAGGATCATATGGTATATTCGGAATCAGCGTGAAGTTTCCTATAAAAATCACCCACCGAATCGGTTAAAATTATTCTATGAAAATTCGCTCACCAACTCGTGCTGCATGAATGGAACTTTTTTGTTTTATCTCTCCTAAATTTGTAACCAACCCCCTCTCGTTCTCTCCTGGCCAACTTCTCGTCTTTGCCGGACAGTCCGCCTTGAGTTTTTGAAGTGTCGCCTCCCAAGTGGATTTCCCCTTTTCTCCTTAGCATAATTTAAGGCATTGCCGACAGACTTTCGATCGCTTTTAGCCTAAAATGGTCTCTTCCAGATCTTTATGTAGTGTATCCCTCCCTTCCCGTACATCGTCCCTTCCTTTCGTCACATTACCAAATTTTCTTTCAGAGCTGCAGTTTTACTTTTCACATCGTTAATTGATTCAAATTTCTCGCGAATATCTGCTCTTTCAACGAATTATTATTTTCACCAAAATTATCTTCACTTCCGAGATGCATGTGTCTCAGCTTCGTGATGATCGGCTAATTATTCAACTTGCTGATTCGTGTGTCACAGGTCTAATTGGACCACAATATTATGTGCCTTAAGCTATGAAGATACAAGATATATAATATAATAAAATGATGACATAACATAGGTATATGTATAAAGATACAATGATACGACTCGGACAAATTTTGCTCTTGAAAAGTGAGAAACAATAATCATTATATTTCTAACATCAACAAATCCGAATACCGGAGCAACATAGGATAGGTACATAATGTTGAACATAAATTAATGCAATAATAATAATAACTTAGTATTTAACAGCCCCTATTTGTTGAAGCCCCCATTATGTAGGTTTGACTCTGCACCTATTTTGCTTTGTCTTCAAGCACTGGTGAGAGGGGGGGGACTGATTCTGTGGGTTTCGTGACTGGGAGCGCTCAAGAGTGGCTCCCAGAAGCTCATGAACTCTTGGAGTCGCTTGCTATTCCTTCAGGGGTCGAGCTGGGTGGTTGCCCTTGCTGCTGCTGATCTCACGGCGCGGCGCACAGTGGTTGGAAATGGCCGTATTTCGGCAAACACCAATTTATACCGAGGAACCTTTGTCTCCAATGGGCAATTCCGGCTGTTCCATTTCATTCGTTAAACTGAAAGATTTTAGTGAGAGCTTTCCAAAACGGTATTATTTGTGGAGTATCTGATGATTAGAATTTAGCAAAAATGAGTCCCTTAAAGAAGAATTAGATTGTTTCGTTCAACAGAAAAGGTCACCAGTTCACGAACACAGTAGCCATGATTTTTGGTGATTTTTCAGTTTTCCGTTTTCATAATCATCGTTTTCGACAGAAGGTCAAGATCAAGCCAAGCCGGTCCACTAGTTGTTGGTGGGTCCACTCACCTAGATTTCAAAAATATCCGGATATCTAATTTGCTGGGTAAATACAGTAATTTTACATCTCACCTCTTGAAAACCAACCCAAACACTTCGATGGTTTTTGCATTCAAACTATCTCTCAAAATTACTGAAATTCATAAAATGTTATGTACCTATTCGTACATACCCTTTCCATGAAATTCACATATTATATGAATTTGATGAAGATACTTCTAAACCCACCGCTCCCAACCGTAAAATACCTAACTATTAAACTATTGAATTTTACTTTACTTGAACACCCCCAAACCTGAATGTTCTGAACGTGAAGTGCTCAAATTCGTTACACGTTCCTAAAAGCTTGACATATTAACGCTTATTTCATTAATTTGTACGTTATTCCCTCGTTCATGACCAGTTGAACAATATTTTTTATTTTGAGTATTTTAATAATACTACCATTGTGATTTATTCATGTTTTGAGGTTTAAGTAATAATTAATTCAAGGTGTTTATTATGTGAATTCAAGTGGTTCATTGTGTGAAAGTTTTCTAAAATTATTTATTTGCAGTTTGATGCTTAGACATGTTCCAGTTAATGAGCGCATTTTCGTTGAACATTTTTACCGATTTTTGAAATACGTAAGTTTTTGTATTTGGTGTGTTGTTCTTTTTTTTTTAGCGATTTTAGACCCTGAATATTGTTGCAAATTTGACCCATGGAGTACCTATCCAAAGATTCTGGTCAACGAACTCATCATCTCTTTTGTTATTGTTAAATATTGATTTTTTTCCATTCATTTGTAAGATCGTTTCTGGAGTGACATATACCTACACATTTGCATTTTTTCTTAGTTTGTTCGGCTTTTTTGCGGTGTATCACATCTACATATTGGTTGTGATTGTGAACGTCGTGATGAATACTGAAGGTACTTACTTTAAAGTCATTTATTTATTTATTTATTTTATTTAATACGGGCAGAGCCCAATTACAGAGAAAGCACAATTACATCATCGTCATTGATCTGAGTTGGAAATTGTAATGGGCTAGTAGTTTATTATGACGAATGTGTTAACCAATGAGATCTTCATAGATGAATAATCCTCAAGGAAAATTATAAACCGTTGTGTAATAATTTTCAGCGTTTTTCAATCTTCTTAATGTGGAATTATTATCAATCACTATCCATTGTTCATCACACCCATCGAATGCGGTAGGTTATGTGTGTGCTTCCCGATACTATAGACTACTACGGACCACTATTTGCCAATGTTTTGAAGAATTTAGAAGGACCTGCCCGCTCCTTGTACTGATGAAAGAACATGAATGTGAAATGCACGAAACCGTAGTTAAGGCTTTCCGTTACAAAAGGGCTGATATTTATGCAGGAGGGTTATACCTATTATGCAAGGAACAATATAAAACCTTTGTGTAATAAATCACTGCGATTCAACATCCCAAAATACCGAGAAACCCATCGTACCTATACCTGTAGTTGAGGTGGGTGTCGATATGGGAGTTCAATCTTGTTTTGCGGATGTTATTAATTGGATTGGCTGTACCTGTATAATGAGAAACGTGGTTCCCACACACCTACCTTGAACGACAGTAGGTTCTTCAAGTCCACAAGAGGGCAGTAACATGTTGAGGTTAGCTCAACATCATTTGTAACATCCCTCAAGTGGAGTGTAGGTTATACAACAACCAATCAGCGGTTATCATTCCCAAGAGGACAATTCGACCGCTGATTGGCTCGCACCAAACACCAATCATACCTCTTGATTAAATGTCATCTCTGTGGAACGAGTGCTTACAGTTAGGGGAGGGAGAAGGGAGATTTACTTCCCATGGAATAAATCCGGGAAAGGGTAAAGTGTGGGAGAGATTTTTTTTGGTTGGTTACTTCTCTTGAAATTGCTGTTTGAGATAGAGGTAGGGCAGAGGAGAGGCGTACAGGGCATATCCATCTCTGGAAGAAGCTTCGCAGATAGGCCACGTTTGATCCTCCCACATCCAATACTAGCAAACCTCCTCCCACTATCATAAACCCCTCTTACTCACACACCCACTCACCACCGTTCCTGTCATATTATGACAAACTACCCCCCCAAATTACTGATACTGTCAATTTGTCAACTCTACCCTGACAGTTGGGGCCACGGAAAAATCGTATGACAGTTATCTGGGACTATGAGAAACACGTGCGGATGCCCAGGGATGGTGAATCTAATGATATGATTTTAGCCAAATATTGACGGTCTATAAAACGCGGAAATGCTGTATTCGATTATGAAATTATCCCACACAATCACATAAATAGGAATGACTCGTGTATCTTCCGTGAGAAAACATAATTTTCTCCTTTCAACCTGCAAACACGATTAATTATTGGGAGAGCTCGTGGAAGACTGGATTCTGAGTATCATCAGCTTATAGAGTTATAACGTACCTTCTCAGTTCACTTTAATTATTCTATGGTTGGTTTACGTATTAGTTTGAATTATTTATACCTACTAATTGTTGGAGTTATCCCCTCCAGTAATTTGTTATGGAGGGAAAAAATGTCAGTTTACTTCACTTATTTCTTGAAACTCGCAAGGGAACAACCGTAAGTGTGCAGCAATTCATCGTGGCGTTGTTCTAAAATATTCCTGAAGGTCTACCTACGAGATCTGACTGAGAAGACTATTTACCTATGTCTAACATAGGTTGGAGACTCCCAACGATTTCCTCGTTCTCAAGCTTCTGCTTCTTCTTGCAATCAACGTTTTCTTTTCGATAGCTTTTGTTTTATAACGTTTTCATACAATGAGGGGGTTGGTAATGGTGTTTGTGGATTCCCGTACTTCTGAGAAAAGAAGAACGTTAAATCGGCTCATTGGGAAATCTGTTTATATACCTCCCTACCTGGAGGGAAAGGAAGATAAGAAAAAGTAATTGGCACTTTTTATAGAATGACAAGGAAAAGCAGGGGGAGAGAACAATAATACCACCTAAAGAGATAAAGATAATCGGAAAACACTTAAGCTGGAAATTTTCTTGGCTCCCCGACATTTTGCCATCGGTTTTTTCATTCTCCAGTTTTATTGTGAGCCATTTCACCTACTTTCAGAGTTTTTTCCCACATTACATGAAAAGATGGATAACTGAAGGAAGGATATGAGAATATCTTTCCTATATGTATAATACCTTCCTATATAATCCTTCATATACTAGATAACTATAGCTAGCTGATCGGTTTCATCCTTGATGACATTTTGTCACTAATTGACGATCAAAAGGGGATTTTTTTTTTCAGCACATTAAAAAGTCTACCTGAAATTGAGAATCGCAAGATGGAAAGTCAGGAGTTCAAACGCGAGTGGATGTATGGAGATGTGTAGAGAAAGAAGTAGGAGAAATGGAAAAGCATTGTTTATGTCTTGGAGGGGTTAATAGGAATGAACTGCCATTCTCTTAGCTGTCGTGGTAATGTCTGATGAAAGCCGTAAACTATGCCATTTCGTACCCTACGTAAACCACCTCCAGGCGTACCTTGGTTGTAATACCTCCCACGCCACACCTCCCTTCCAGAAACACGACGTTGGGTAACAAAAATTTGATGGGTTCCTCCTCTCTCAGGGCTTGATGCATTTTAGCTTAAGCCAATACTTGAATAATATTTTCTGCTCAGGGCTTCTTCTTCTTTGCCATTCAACGGGCCCATCCAGCTTAAAGTGGTGACCGAACGTATTGTCCCTTTTGTTGGCTAACCTAGGTGTTTAAAATGGCTAATATGCCCGTAATCTTCGTATCGTTCCCTTCTATACATACAACGGTGTCCAGTTTTAGAGGAGAGCTAGAATACATTTTTTCGTAGTAGATTCCAAAGGTTTACTATTGAAAGTAATACACAGAAATATGATGCAAATTTTCACCTGACCCCTAGCTCAAAAACATTATCCATGTTAAAACCATGTTTTTATGTTTATTTGTATCTATTTATTCTTGTATTTGTGTCTCTATCTCTCTAAAACGAGTATAACAACCTTTATGAGTGTTTTTTTGTTGTTCAGAAAACGATGGAAAAATCCCTGACAATTCCATCGAGGCCACAAAATAATTCCTCATCTTCTTCTTTCACCTAGACGTCTTTCGAATGTTCTACTATTTTTATTACTATAATAAAGCGACTCAAAGTCATCTTTATTCTCAATGAATCAGAACAACATAAATTAAACATCTACCCAAAAACAACTCACAAACAAAGCATATCCGACACTACGTACTCTCGGCAACAGCAAAGTTGAATCAGATAAATTATGACGGTACGTCCCTGAGCTCTCAACAGATAGCACCCGGATCGCTTGGGACCAGTTCATGCTATGTTCTTTTTACGGCTGATTAAAGGCTTCTCCTGAGATGGAGTGTCCATTCATCTGGCCAATAATTACACAACGGCTAGACCGGGTTGACTATGACGTACCTTCACTACCTTTCTTGCAGCAAGGGAGAGGGGGAAATTTTGATGTACCTACCATCAATATTTCACCCCTTTCTACCTTGACAAAATTACCCAAAACAGAAACAGAGCAACATACAAAAGTTGAAGTTGGAAAGGGCGTGGATCAGCTCTTCAGAACAATAAATTGCTCTTAGCACGGCGCCGTTCTTTGATCGCAAATACACCATTCAACTGGAGGTCATAATATTGGGAGATATTATAATATTCTTATTATCCATTCTTTAGGATATTTCTCACTCCACTCGCCTAGAGATTGTTGAACCTATCGGCACAGGCCTGCACTCTTTTCAGTGTTCACACATCGGGTGGCCGTCAATATCCGTCCTGTTCTCACCTGCCTACCACGGGGCCCGTATTTCATGAGTTGTTATGAGATGCGTGTGATGCGCGTGATGCTGCTACAGGGGGAAGAGAAAACGACATGAGGAACTAAACCTGAATGCAATCTCACTGAACTACTCAACTTTTTTTGCAACTGGAAACGTTTGGTGACATTCTATGAATAGCTCCAGGTAGGTACTATCAGAAACCCATAGTGGACTCAGTAGGTAACTCCTGTGAACTGTTGTACCTAACTGAACAATACTTTGTCTATACTGCGACATTAACATTTCAGGTCCCATACTCTGCTCTCTCTCTCTCTCTCTCTGGCTCTCTCTCTCTCTCATCTTTTAGGCTGGTGGATTTGTTATGTAAACTTCACATTAAACGCATGTGAAGTTTAATGGAAAGGTTTTGAAGTAATGATTTATTGTAGATGTTAAGTATTGTCAACCTCTGAAATATAATTTGTAATATGAAAAACGTCATATTACCTACTCTCCTACTCTACTTCTCGCTATAGGTGAGTATCATACCCTTCTTTGTGAGCAACAAGCGAATTCTATCAGAATATTTTTGTATAGGGAAGATAGCACCATTTTCCGAATCCGGGTAGGAGTGATGGACTTAGGTCATTAACTGAATGTGGAGGCTGTTAGATTGAATGGACCGCTTTCGTATACGCCGCCCAAATAAAATCAGTTGTTTGGCTCAGAGCTAAATACCTGTTGACTTATGGACATCTTATGGGATTAGAGGATGAATTTATGAGATTGCCTTCGCCTTTATCCTCTCTGCTTCTTTCGGTAAAGGGACGGAGGGCGGATTCAGGCAGTTAAGATCCTACTCGAAGATTTTTTTTAGAAGCAACTCCATGTACACATTCCATACGGACCCTTCCATTATCTTTATTATGGTCCCAAGGAATCCAAACGGATGCAGGTTGAAGCCTGATATTGGAGTAGTTAAAGGCTTCCTGTCATATTCTATCGCAAGCTGTAACTCCATGAACAGTCGGATTCAACCGAGGTTGTTCCTGTTAATAATAGTAACTTCAACTAACATAATAATGTAGATCCAACATGATGAGGACAACTAGATTTATCTTGGATCAGAGGTTTCCTGGGAAAATTTACCAACTTTTGATCTGAACCTACTTTAATTGAATCAATGGGTATTTCAGTTGCTTCCAAGAGTGCAGTCCATCTGGAAACGACCATGTCACACATGTGAGCAAATACAATACATTTGCGCTTCCAAAGGGTGCACAATTTGATCGCCCATTCTCCCTGAAAATCCTGATAAAGGGGTTTCACCCGGCTTTATTTGTAGGCCCTGTTTTTCCCCCACCTTTTTTTTTTATATTCAACCTCTTTTATTTTCGAGCCCGTTGAGCGTAAAAATAAATTAGGTATTGATACACAAAAGCCGTAGAACACAACATCACCACTCTTAACTAGGTATGCTAATAAGGTCCTGGAGGAGATTTCCATATTTTCAATGGCGACTAAATTTCGCCTTCCTAAATATCCTGAGGGGTGGGCGTAAAGAGTTTGTTTAAAATGTAAATATCCTAATTCGTTAATGCCTCTTGAAGAGAATAGGGAAACGCGGGGTAGCTAATTAGAGAGATTCTAAGTGTGCAAGATTTATCTAGGTTTCTTTTTGCATTATTCAGAAGTTTAATAAAGTAAAAGGAAAAAGGATAGATGGGGACATTCTAAGCTGGGTCGACCCCAGTGCTCGATTCCTCGTTTTGTGAATAAGTTGTTATCCATAGTCATCAAAATCTTGAGTATCAAGAAAGCAACTTTTCTTTTTCACTCTTTCACACTTTTTGGTACTAATTAGTGAGTAATTATTCCTTTAGTTATCCGGAAATGATTTCAGGAGGGCAAATAAAAATAATTGAAGAAAAAATTAAAACAATCCTTAACCTGAGTACATTGCCGTTTGATATAGGTACTCAGATGTACACCAACATTTTACGATCGAAACTCCCCCTATCAACCATCTGTTGACAAGTTTATAATGTTCTTCATCCAGATTGAGCATAATAATAACTTATAAATATTATTCCCAAAGGTCATTCCATGCTCATCAGTATTTTAGATCTGCCCCAACGTTGGCAATCTAGTCCAAATTGTTTTTGACATGACCTCATGAGTCCATCTTAATTTACTAAATTAGAAGTGTGAATATGTAAAATTATTAGTGCCACACCGGAAAACGTTTATTTGATTGTTCATACTTAAATTCAGTTTACGTTATAGTAAATTTACATTGCATTGTTTCAGGGAATATGATGGTTACATCGTCTCCAAGATTCGTAACGAAAGGCCAAAACTACAGAGTGGTAATTGGAGACACATTGGTGCTGCCATGTGAAGTGGAGAACTTAGGTAAGTTTTTAACACAACGTACATCCGTAAATATTGTTATGTACGAAGCGGAGACTACAAATTTATAGTCGTGTCTGATTTGCCACGACCCAAGAGGGTTTTTCGTGGAAATAGACAACGTTTTCTCTTTAACTCCGGTTTCTCTTTTTATTGAAATGGGTTTCCACTAATTCGTTGCGAGTGATTCGTACCCAAGAGGGCCTATGGAAAAGTCCTTCGCTATGTTGGGGATGCGAGTTTTACCTTTGACGATCAAGGAAAAATTCATAATTGATCATTTTTAGGGGTCAGTCTCCAACTAACTTCCAAGGTTGTGCCGAATCAGCGGATTAGGGAGTTATAGATTGATGTGTGTAGAAGTATCTTTCAAGTTAGGCTTATCTACAAGCGTAGGCTACGATTGATCCGACAGATAAATGCATAAGAAATCATCGAGGGTCTAACACGAACAACTTCTGAAAATTTCTTAGACATGTGATGAAATGTGTGGACGTTATGCGAGATGAAAGGGATTGCGGACACACATACAGAACGATGTAGAAACGGAACGTAATCTGTTCCCGAAGGTAAAAATCCTGGTGGATATTCGACTGTGGGGGAAAACAAGAAACACAGTTCCTTTCACCTTGGTTGGCTCGGGGGTGAATTTAGCTGGGGATTGGTATCTTAATATCTCATCTATCTTATAATCTCAGTTACTTAGATATTATTTACTCTTATTTGACCAGGTTATGTTGCCGCGCTTGTGTATAATCGTTCATGTTACTAAGTATGGGATTTCTATATGAACTGAAACTTTTACTCGATGCTTTCACTTTCATCAAACTTTTATCAAATTATGATTCCGAATCAGTACATGAACATAACATGTGTGAATGCTCACCTAGTTGTACACTTGTTACGTGCAATGCTGAACAGTTTGGGAACTTGAGTAGGTACGTACGTACAGCCTTCTTCACTTCCCCTTTCGAAACAGAAATCAAATTAGTTCCAAACCATTACCGAGTCCTGCTTTTTGCTTCCACCCTACCGGAAGTGGGAAGCTATGTATTCATGCAAGAAATGGAAAGAAAAGGTTGTACTCAAAAATCGAAATTTCTACTTGCTTGTACGTTCCAGAGCTTTCTGAACAATTTTGGTTCCGTGTCTGTCTTTCTGTCTGTCTCTATATCGTTCTGATGTCAATTCCTTGTCCCAGGCAAAACTATATGAAGTTGTGGTCTACATTTGATAAAATTTCCAGGGATCGTGCAGGTTAGCCCCGTGACGGTTCCTCACGAATTTCATCGCCATTGGACCACTAGTAGCGTACGCATACGCAAACGTGAATTTCCTGAAACCCCGTTATCTCAGTTCCAAATTTACCTATTTCGCTCAACTTTGGAGGGTGATTGGGGGTTGACTCCGAAAGGTCACCTATGAATTCCGTCGCGATTGGATCAGTGATAGCTACTGCGCAAGCTCATACCCACTTGAAATTTATTGTCATGGTCATGCATATCTCCGGGACTACTCGACCGATTTCGGTGACATTTTCAGGGATTACGCAGATTGGACTCTAGAGGGTCTCATATGAATTGCATCGCCACCAGACCACTAGTAGTGTGTGTGCATGCGCAAACATGAATTTTCTGAAACTAAGATTTCTCAGTTCCTAATCTACCTATTTCGATCAAATTCGGTGGGTAGTTGAAGATTGTCAATTACTCGTACCTGAAAATCATGACACGATCGGATCAGTAATAGCTACTGCGCATGCGCGATTTTGAAATTGGTTTCACAGCCTTAACTCCGGAACTACTTGACCGATTACGGTGAATTTTTGAAAGATTGTACGGGGTAACCCCTGGACAGTCCCCTTTCAAATTTATAGCCATCGGGCAACTAGTAGGGTGAATGCGTGTGCGCTAACGTGAATTTCTTGAAACTAAGATTTCTCAAATCGGAGGGTAATTGTAGGCTGACTCCAAGACAATTATCAAGGAATATCGCCACGATTTGATGAGTGATGAATGCCTGCGCAGACTTGAAATATATTTTTATAGTCATAACTCCGGAACTATTCTTCCAATTTCGCTGAAATGTGCACTAACTGATTCCCTACTTCCATGTTACAAAAGTGATGAAGCTATACTGCCCACCCAACTTTTCAGATGGTTTTACTTGATCTTCTGTGCGGCTTTTTCGTTTCCCCGATCGAATATTCGATTTTTCCTCGCTCATAAATCAAGACACGTCCTGATATAATGAACCCCAGTTTTGAAGCGAAAGTTATTAATCACCTGTTATTTCGGATCTTTGTTCCACGAATGTCGACGACTATAATGACTCATCCCGACCCCAAGTTGATGTATCGAAATATCAAAGCCAGGGTTATGGTGTGTATTCCTTATGAAAAAAACAAACCGTGTACCTGGTCATCTATCCACAAATAAACAGACTGTTTGACCCTGCGATCATCTCAGTAAGTATCTTTGAGGTAACATTGGTAATGCATCAAGTACTTGAGAAGGGGGATGATATGACCTACACTGGGGGAACAAATGCTATCAAACTCCCCTATCTCTCGCACCCTGTCGTTTTCTTCTAGCAAAAACAAAAATTGGTCTATGCACTAGATATTCTGGGAAATCGCTCAGAGTCATCCAAGAAATTATACTTTGTAGCTACCTACTGCGTTCGGAATTTCAACCTTCAATTCACAGTTTGGAAGAACTCCACCAGAATAGAAAAACTACAACAATAACCGAATACCCCTAACAATGCTCTTAAGGAGGATAAAAACGTATATCTGAGCTCCACTATGGAAGGGGGACAGGGTTTCCATTTCCATTTTTGTGAAGGGAGGACAAACTCTGGGAAAAACTCTGGACATTGTAAGACATTTTCTTTCACGAGGAGGACAACATACGAGGACATATTCATAGAACAGAGATCAAAACATTATCAAGCGCAACAAGAGAATATTAGTACGTTTTTTTATCATCTTTTTTTGAGTCTTCACCTATTTATTTTTCCTTTTTTCTGAAACTTCAGAAGTTACATTATTGATTTATCATTTTCGCATTTATATCAACTTTATATTTCGATCCTTATTCTGATTGTTATATTATTTATTTGTTTAACCTAGGTAGTTATTGATTTTCCCTCTGAATTCTAATCAATTGGCGATTGTTGTAATTAAATGACACACATATACACGAACACACGATGCACGCACACACACTCACACACATACCCGGAACAAACCACTGTATTCATGCATTGAGGAGCCATCATTATGTACAAAGTACAAACCCTTAGTAAGGGATTAACATAGAACTTGACTATTTCACTCAAGAGAAAAAAATCATGGCTACTACCTACTCGTGACAAGACTGGACAAACGCCTGGCTGAATGGGTGGGAATGAACTGTAAAAATAAGAGTAATATAAAACCGAGTGTATTGGGCTGTTGCGACCTCTTTTTGGGGTTTGCTTCGCTCGGGAGGTCTGCCGTAGTATTTCTCTGCAGAAGATATTTTCTGTAACAGACTGGCGGTTTCCAGGAAATGCTGGCAAAAATCAGCACGAGTCATGTTTTATGTTTGTGCTCCAGACGTAGGCAAGTCTTTTTAAGGTAGTTACACTAAAATTCTTGTGGTAGGCTATTGCTCAGATTCCATGTTCAATAAAATTCTATTTATTCATTTTTCAGATAAGTCTCGAGTCTGGCTGTGCGGTGTAAAATAGATGCTTAAGTTGACAATGATAACTGTGCCCTCTCATGAATAAATTAAAATAGATGTATCAATAATTTGACAATCCGAAAATAAAAATTGCCGTCATAGTCCATTCATTCAACCGGAATCCCTGGAATAAACCCAGTGGGTCCTCAATATTAGCTCTTGGAATGTTGAAATGAGAAAAACCCATTATAATCGAATAATAGCGGTAAAGAAGATGGTAGGTGGAGGGTATGATGTCTGTATGACCCTTCTTTCGGAAGGGAAAGGATGAAAAATTCTTTGAATGCTCAAGTTGGGGGCAGCGCATAGCACGGCTATTATTACGATGGCCCCGCTTGAGCAAATACGGAGTTCTGAGGGGACGTTTATTGAAACATAACATGGTCCGAGCGTGGCTGAGCATTCACAGTTTGGGGCGTCACAAGGGCAAAAATCATCCCTCTTTATACATTCCGGGGGAATCGGAATGTGGAATACAGGCAATGGGCATTGAACAACGATTAAAAGAATTGTTGAATAGTATTTCTTTGGTTTTTTAAAAAACTCTGATCTGAAATAAACTGAAATACAGACAAAGAATCATCATTTTCCCTCTTCATACTATCACGAATAGTGTATCGAGGATTGTGAGGATTAGCGATTATGTCATTGATGCATATGCATTCAATCGCCCATAGGCAAAGGCAGTTAATATCACCTAAACATTGATTTCTATTAGGTATATGATTTTTAACCAGACAATTCGATTTTGCTCGTACTTCTGGGAAAGTTGGAAACTAACCTCTAGTTGAGCCCCCATGAATTCCATAGTGAGTAATCGGGTCAGTGCTTGACACACGCATATACCCGGCTTCCGGCTTGTTAATAATTTCCATACCTTTTCAATATTGAAATACTTGATTATTTCGGTGATGATTGAATTCTCAATCGTATTCGTGGTATACCATCGCGCATCCAATGAATGAATTCTCACTGACACCGGTCTTTCACAACCTAAAGTTCTTATGTTGTTACTGTTGTTTTCCCCCAGCATTCCAAATTAAAATTGTTGCAATGGTTAACCATGAGATAAACGAAATCAAAATATTGATGAAAGTGATTTACATAATTTCCGTTTCTTATTGAAGTCATTCTCTTTCACGGGGTGGACCATCCTCCTGTCATTTCTGGTAGGTGGATGATATCACTCAGCAATAATAATTTTAATGGCTAAAACATGGAGGCCTGGTGAATTTCTGCATAAATGCGCAATAAGGCTGCCAGAGTTACTACGCGGGTTCTCAATAGCCGTAATGAGAGCGCTTGTTTACAATTTTCTCAAGATTGTCGGGAAGGGCATCCGGTGCTTTGTGCGTTTAAGTGCACAATAGCAGCTTTGTTCAACCAAGTCCCTTTTGCTTGTTACACTCGAAAATTTCACTGTCCTCAACGAGGTCCGTTCTCTTCGGCTTATTATTTTCTACGATCTACAACCTTTCTTCCCTCCACCACCTTGCATAGACAGCTTCACTTCTATGCAAGGGAATATTGTTACCTTTCAAAAATTCTTCAATCCTCCTCTACTTAGAGAGTTACAATGGGGGTCTATAGAGTTAGGATCTATAGGTCTAAAGTTTATGAGATGAATGGAACCCATTCCGAAATTATCAATATATAACACTCAACAAAATTAATCAACAAAAAATATTAAAACAAATAATGTTCCTGTCCAGACACACCTTGTTAGGTACCACCATCTATTGTGGTGCCTGATTTGTAATCCCTTTTTTTTATTCGCCCATCCCCATGTATTGTTATATCCAACCATGAACGTTTGGAATAGAACATGAAACCAATTTTTCTTAAATCCATAAACATTTTTGTTATTTTGCGTTTCATGGTACGCAGAATATGAGAAAGTAGGTACCTAACGAAAATAAATAACAACACATCATGAATGTGTTGTAACAAATTGGTTTAAAATTCTCAAAAAAGAGTGAATTGCCATGTACAAGAACGTGGTATTTTTTTGATCGAATAATCGTCAATATAATAAAGTGATATAGAGCCAAAATGCAAATACAGGAAGACCGGTATAAACATGGACCTACCTATCTCTAATACTGACTGAATTTTGAAATGATTGACTTTTGGAATTGACCATTGTTTCGATTGAACATGGTCATTATCACTATACGGTTATTTGTATTTCCTAATAAAGCTGTCCTGATTTTATTCCTGTCCATGGTCCCTTATATTGAGTTAGGTGGTGATGAATATCTTCTTAAATTCATACCTCATCATTAAAAACCATTCTCTTTGATAGTAATAAAATTCATACATGGATTAGAAACAAGCTCCCATAGGATGTGCAAATGTGCGTACCACGATCTAGAAGACCCACATTGGCTTTGAAATTCCATCTTCTCCTCACTCTAAATCAGATTATTTGGAAACCTGAGAACGCATCTAAAT
>JAEMON010000003.1:30016694-30027005 GCA_030264115.1 Lygus lineolaris | reverse complement strand
ATCTGACATAAGAAACCGCTGCGGTCTCCCGACTAATAATGGAAGATACTACTCCAACGGCCGAAGTGAACTGCCACCTCAAAAAGTCATTGGTCATTGCATAACAACGGTCGATGAGGTAGGTACATTATATATAAGTATATAATAGTTCTTGTTAGTTGGGTCTTATAACAGATGAGTCCGATTTACATTGAGGAAAGTATGAGATCTATACAGTAACGTATCTATAAAATACTTGGTAAGTTATTAAGTAAGTACCTACAAGTACATCCTCTTCTTTACGTAGAACCGGTTATCTCACCGGAGGGCAGCGCCTGGACACACTGAAGTATCTCAGATTATAAATTATTGTCAGCTAGGTAGGTATACTATCGCAGTTAAAGGCACGATTTCTTATTATATTTCGTATCCGTAGGTGCATTGAATTAAATGATACTATATGTAGAGTTATGTGCCTACCCGAGGGAATGTGAGTTGACCCCTGACTCCTCAAGATGTTTCCACTGAACCCTCATGATACATTGAGTGAGGTTACACTCCAGCCTCGATATCTCTAGAGGGGGAAACTTCCTACGAAACTTTGACACTAAGTCACCAACGATGGCATAATCCATTCGGCTATGGGCCAAGTATTATAGCCTAGTGAGGCTTCATCTTTTCAAGTACGCCTCTTCCTACTCAAACCGGTACTTGAACCGTGACGTAATACTAGAAAGACTGACATATCGATGATATTGAAAAGATTGAGTTACAGAATTGAATGTTATTTTCACCTTTCCCAGGGTTGCCAGAAATGTGGTAAGTATCCACAACTAGGTAGGTACCTTCTACCTGCTCAGAAATATCTGAAACAGTCCAAGTATTATTTATGATGAAAATCAGCAAATTACTCTAAATGTTTTGGATTTGGCTCTTGTGTGTAGTAATATTCAGATCCATCCCACTCCCGCATCAAACCTTCTCCGCGACATATTGGTATCTATAGAGGATACCAACCCTGATTGTCATTGATCAGATCAAAAGTCCACAACTACTTACCACGCTAAGCTTGTGGTTCGGTACATACATATCTTGAAGGAGAGCGCCGTGCCTCCGTTGTACTATTTAACCTACGAGTATGTGATTTGTAAAAATTCGGAATTACGATTACCTGAAACAATAAAAGATTCGATTTGGGGAAAACTGGATTTTCACGAAACAATTTAGATACGACGGTGTTGTTTGGTAACGTACTATATTATCTAGCTTAGATGATGGCGGCGGCGGTGGTTTCTGATGAGGTGATTTGTAAGGGCCAACAACATCCCAACATGATTCCACTCGCCACCAGACCACTGAGAAGAGTTAAGGAGAATCCTTGAGGAACAGATTCACCTCAGGAACATTCGAGTGCCCAAGTGGGTGGCAACGCTGACCGAGTTTTTATCTGGTGATCATTCTTCGATAGTGTCTTCCCCCTTGAAAAGCCTAAGACTCCACTGAGCTTTCCAGCAGTATTTCGCCATTTATCTGAGAAAGGAAGCACCCGGTATATTTCACGCTCTTAGCTGTCCCGCTGTGAGCTTATCTCTACTGATTGAAGAAACGCGATATCGTTCCAGAACGTGGTCTTTTCTGATTATATCTTATACCTACCTAAGCAACAAAAGGTACCTTTTTCGAATTATTAGGTATAGTTCCTATTTCAAAATATAGGTACATCGAAAAAAGCCGTCAACATGGTTTGCTTGGGTGATTGCGATAATGAAGGTCCACCTGTGTTAACCAATTGCGCTCATCTAAGGATAGAAGGAAATGGTATTTGGCGCCCAATACGTTCCCTGGATGATTGGAAGAAGTTGTCAGTTGTCCGTGTACGATCAACCCAACTTTTGTCTCTCTACATTCTCCAAACAATGTGGGTTGATGTAAAGTCTAAAAAAATACCTATAAAAAAGTATTTATAAATTTTGATGTGGAGTGTAAGTTTATAAGATTTCCGCAGTCATAAATGCTTCAACCATGCTCATCCTACAATCTTAAAATTTAGCAACGTCCTTTTGGCGACTCATAACGAGACGAATATTATCTTTACTTATAATTATAGCCAAGTGTGTTTCTGTTTGTGGGTTTGTTACTCAACTCCTCCCATACGGCAACTCCAATGCTGATGGGGTTTGTCGCAAAATGATGGGTAAATTCCTAGCGAGGTTATACCTAGGCTATAGCTCACGTCGTACAACCCATTCCTCCATCGTGAACTCGATCATCCTCAGTCTCAGTGACGATGATTGAATAAACATTTACGTAAATAGGGAATTCCATACCACTTTTTGAAACCTCAGAAAAGGACAGCTTCTTATGTTAGTAGGTAGGTAGGTACATTTTATCACATTCCTTGACAATATTCATAATATTTATGTGTACTTGGCTATGTGGATGACAGATGGTCGCCCAAAGCCCAAGCTAGTGGACCGATTTTGATGGGTTTTTTTCTTCAAAATGATGGCGCAGTTCATGGCTAGGTTATTTGCAAATACTACTCATGGGAGAATGCTCGAATCTTATTCCTTCTCCTAAAATCTACAATACTTCATGACCAAAGATCGGGTGAAAATACTTTCATCTATTATTTTCATATCACCGAGAGGTGAGGTTTGCTGTAGCATGTTTTAAAAGCATGAAACTTGACTCTATAATTCAATACTGTGTTGGTGAGGTATTTCGTGTAGACGTTCCTGTGACTTTCATTCTGCGTTCACCAGATCATATGCTATTCGTAGGATGTTGAAAAATGTCGACCATAACGTGATGACCCTATAATAATGATATACTCTGCCTAGTTATAATATAAAACTGAACAGTGTAGGACAACCGCATATTAATTTTAATACGCCGGGTCAAAATAGAAACACGAACTTCTAATGAAAAAATTAATGACGTCACAACTCCTGAAATTGATAATAATGTATTCACTTTTTGCAATCTGCCTCCTTCATGTACGTTTGATCACAATTTCGGTAGGTTGTATGAATATGACTTAACAGCATTCGAACAATCTCTAGGAGGCCAGTCCCTGCTGTTCCAACATTTGAGCAGAAGCGGATCAAAAGTCGTGAGAAAGCTGTACTTGTAGGATTTCACTAGGACATGCGCATTGGCTAACACTGTAATTCATATGTGACCATCTGCAGGGGAAACCCAAATAGACCTCGAAAATTTCATCAAAACCAGATAATTATGTTGTATTAGTACTGTTCTGATGGTCCGCACAATCCTAGAATTTTCAGCAAAATTGGATGAAGACTGTCGATGTTAAACGTATGTTTCAAGGATTCGCAGACACACACACGTACCGAGTGTACATACCCATCTCAATACTTCAGTAATTACTTTGATAGGAATGATGTTTTTCGTGTTTTCCGTTTTCCGAACTGTGAATTCCTTATTCTCACCTCCCATTTTTCACTCGACCTAGATTTTGCCTCGCTCAATCATTTTAGGACTCACCTGCCGGGCGCTTAAAAGCCACTGGGGAAGGCTCTTGCGAAAAAGTCGAGACATCAAAGAGACACATTAATAGAGCAAAGTGAGGAGTGTTGGGAGTTAGGTACCCATTATTTTTTAAAGAGAGGAGAAGATTTTAATATCTCTCTTTCCTGTTGGCCTCCGCGTAATCGTCAAGTTGTTATGGCAGGCAATTTAAAAATTACTGTTGGCATCAACCCCTGTTCACGTTATATAACCTTCGTTATGTTTTGACAGAATCGGTCCATTCGAATTCGTAAATAGAGGCTTCCTGCAGTGCAATGGTTTATTTTTTGAATGATTTACATTCATGTTGCTCATTGTGTTGATATAAATCAAATTACTCTTTTCTCCTCTACAGGAACGTATATTGGGCCCCACACAAACAGTATTACGTGTTTATTATTTGCGGTCCACCTCGTGTTGTAAAATCACATTCAAGGGTGTCAGGACTATAATGTTGGCTTGTCTGCGTTATCGATTCAACCTTCAAACTCGCCACTCGATGGGGTTACCCGAAGTCCGAATAGCCGAGACCGTGAAGGAATGGACGAGATTGACTTCGGAAGAGATCTGCAAGTGTCACAGGAAAAAATCGAATTCTGCTTGAATAATGACAATAAGATAGGCAAGCTGGACACAGCTCACTAACGAGCTATGTTAAACAAATAGTGCGAATGGGAAATGAAATCGCACTTGAAATCTGAACGTTACTCACGGGATATATTATCTTGAGACAAAAAAACGGAAGAGATAAGATATATAAGAGAAGACACTCTATCTTGACCTTGTAGGCAAAAACGAGGCAAGTGAAATGAAAAATTCGATCTCGAATTTCGAAAAACAAATCATTGAGGGAATCGGGCACCTGATAATAATATTGTTGTTTTCCCAGCGACAAAAACTCGACCGAAAAGACAGAGGAACGAAATGAAAGCTATATTCAATCGAGTAATAGAAGGAGATCTCGACCACACGAAAACTGAGTGATAAAGGATTGCTAATTAGGGCGGCTGCGAGACGGAAGACCTGGAACGCACTGCTAGCATAATGAGAAGCTCAAAGACTTAAATTAATATGACTACCAATGCTCTAATAAGGTGGCTCGAATTGGAATTTGTGGAGTTTCGAGTTGAGTGACTAATGACTCATACTACAATACAACCGTGCTGGGCCACAGTGCCACACACTCCAGCATCACGGTTGTCAGAGCCATAACGACGAAAATAGTAACTAATAACTTATATTATCTATCTAGTATTCTGTATGATTGCAATAAACTAATACATTCGTTCATATTATAATTTACTTATGCATTGAACTTAGTGTAGAATAATCATCATGCCACTCAGACTGCTGACCAGTAATCACCCCTATACAGACGCAGGTGTTTGTGTGGGTGTAGGGGATGCAAGTAGTCTAAGATTAACGTTGTCCTCCTAGTGAACTCAATAAATCTACCTGCTTGTCCGTTCCCCTTACATCCTCCTACCTATTGATTTTAATTCACGTGGCTTCGTCCCGGGTTCACCTATAACCCCGCCCTGGCCCGTCGAATCAGCATAATCAAAGATAAGAACCTGCGTTCAACCGACGACAACGAGCCTCCCGGGAGTTTGTCCCCTTCAATCAGTCGATTAGTTTCAATCAATATGCTCCATCCACCTCATCCTATTTCTCTCTCCTGAATGTCGCTGTTATAGCAACGTTTATCGTTCGCATTATCCTGTATACTAATCAGCTTCAATCTCCATCACAGTCTTGTTCAAACAGCACCCCGCAGATTGTTTTCTATACTCGTATAATATTGGTTAAAGTCAAAATATGTTCTCATCTCGTATGCTCGGAAACGTAGGAGAAAAAATGAATGAAAAACGTTCGGAGAAATTCGAAACATAAACTCTCCATGCTAACTAAACTCTCCATTGTGTTACATTATTATTTGAAAAACCCCCACTAACATTCTTCGGTGGTAAAATATTATATCGAATGTCGCCAGGGGAATTCACGTTTGTTTGGAGTAGGTAGGTGAACCCATTGAAATACCACAAGATCACACGATAATAAATTACAATGATCCCAGCATTTTCCTTTGAATGAAAACATTAATGACTACTGTTTGTAGTACATTTACCTTCCTAAATAAAATGTCAGCTGAATAAATTCAGGGTATCGGTATCCAGAACCCAAACGTAAATGTTCATCTACACGGTACACATAATGAGTAGAGGAGGCATACACGGTAACTGCCCATTCCTGGTGTCGCCAACGGCCAACCCACCTGCCGCTTTCTAGTTTCTAACCAACGTGTCAGTCGACTTAGTCCCATGCGTTTTTCAAATGTCTCATTGATTTGGGGGTTTTGTTTCCGAAACGCATTAATCATCGAAGTTAGCTAATACAAATTCGATACGGCACCTTCAATTTTATTTATAATTATTAGACATTTTTATAGGTGTTAAAGAACGATAAAGAAGAGATTCAAATCCTTGACGAATTATTAATTTGTTATTGAAAATGTCATACCTACCTATTATACCTGCAAGTTTATTGAAGTTCTGTCGTACTTTCTTTTTATGCAAATTGTCATTTGGTAATATATTTACTCTCGATAAAAATCCTAGGTAGTTTTGAAATGAAGTGATTCCATTGATCATTAAATAAATAATAATGGTTATCCCCACATTGAGCATGATACACGGGTAAATACGTTTTTCACAAGTTGTCGGGTGTTCTATCATTTTTGTATCACCAAGCATCTAAAGCATGGAAAAAAAGTCTCTAAAATTCTTCACCGTGCTAGAGCTAATCATCCGAGATGAACGGAACATTTTCTCGAACTCGTCACTCACGTATGCTGCTGACTGCGCACTCCCAACGGAATAATGTCCATCTATTATTTCATACCCATTACTTGAATGAGGGGAAATTATCGGGGCGTGGCCCTCAAGAAGAAAACGTTGGCCAACCCAGGTATCTTTCAATATTCTAAATGTACTTTCATTATTCGTCTCAAGGCTGGTCTTCCTCCCGAGAGACAGCACATTGTCGAACATTCTTACCGCGAACCCACATTAATTCCAACAGTTTAATGTGGACCAGTGATCGATGTCACTTTTAAATAGTTGATAACTCTCTGTCAATTCCACTGATCGGTAGGTTCCGTGAATTATTTATGTAGCTATCTACCAAATTGTTCAAATCCTAGTTCTGTTTGTCAGCCACATGTCAGCCACAGAAACAGTGAACGGTGTCACTTTGAAATAGTTAATAACTAAGTCAGTTTCACCGATTGCCAGGTTCTATGAATTATTCAGTTATCTACCAAATTGAAGGTCTCTTCTCCGCTCCATTATGTTTTACTATCATAAGTTAACTCAATATAGGCCTCAGACTGTCAGTCAACCCTACCTGTTCGACCTCCCACTCTTAAATTGATATTATGAGGAGAGGAATTTCCTTATTTTTTTTTCAAGCTGAGACTAAAAGATATTTTCGTTTTTTTCTTTGGAAGCTCCCTTTGTTTCACAATTTGAAAAAAGTCCCAATCATGCAGCATGAAATAATGAGAAAATTTTCGTACAATAATTAGTAAGTACTACTAAATAAGGAAACATACAACACACCCTCATCGCCCTTCACAAACATTCTCCAACATAAAATTTATGGTACAAAATACAACAACTTTGAAGTTATGATGGTGATCAAAAATTATTTCTCTCAAAGTTCTGGTGGACGATTTAAGAGTAAAACCTGTTTCTGGAGGGTAAAAGGGGTTGAGTGCGATTTTGGGTAAAATGAGTCTCATTTTACCCAAAATCAACTGCCCATCATTTAATGAGATATCTGACTGATGGGCAGTAGAAATTCTCCTCCACAATTTGATATTTGGTGCTACGATAATTAGGGGAAAGGTAAATTGCATTGGGCAGTTGAAGTTATGTAAGCAAACTTCAAAATGCTATGAGCGTAAAGGGAGTCATGTGCACATGATCCTGTTGGCACAAATATTGGATCAATGCATTGGGGAAAAGGGGCTAAATAAATGGACTTTTTCATGCAGATGCCCACTTTATTGCGCTCACTGCGGGATTAAGGGGTCATGTGTCAAGAACCCCGTTGCCAAGCAAGGTAGTCTGCCTATTTCCTGTGTGATAATTTCCTCTGTCCGATTTTGATGGAATTTTCAGGTATTGTGCGTGTTAGTAACTAGACTGCCCCTATTAATTTGAAGCATAGTTGGTGGCTGACCCCAAGTAGATTCCCTATTAATTTCATCACAATTGGATCAGTAATAGCTACTGCACATGCGCAAACATGAAATTCGTTCACATCGGCATAACTCCAGAACTACTTGACCGATATCGGGAATTAAGGGATTGCGCGGGTTAGTCCGTAGACAGTCCCCTATAAATTTCTTCGCCGTCAGACTGATGGTAGCGTGTGCGCATGAGCAATCGTGACTTTCCTGAAATTACGATATCTCAGTTCCTATTTTAATGATTTTTTTCAACTTCGGGATGATTATCTACACTAAGACGATTGCCTATGAATTTCGTCACAATTTGATCAGTAACTGCTACTGCGCATGCGCTAACTTTAAAATTGTTGTCATAGGCCTCCGGAACTACTCGACCAATTTCGGCGAATTTCCATGGGTAGTGCGGGTTAGCCACCCGTCGGTCCCCTTTGAACTTTATTGCCCTCGGCCCAGGAGTAGCTTGTGCGCATGCGCGAACGAGAATTTCGTGAAACTATTTTCTCTGTTTGTTCCGAATGGAATGATTTTTCTCAATTGGTAGACGGTTTTTGTTAGTGTAAAAGGAGTTTTCATTGCACTCATGGTGTAAAAGGAGTCAAGTGCAACCTTATCTGGTGAAATTGTGAATAACGGTACTTAGTACCATTTTGTATAAAAATATAAAAGTACCGCAGAAGTTTCCTTAGGTACTGAGGAACTGTTTCCACCGAAAAATTCTTTCAAATCCAAAAATCCATTCTGTAGACTTGATCAAACTTTGAATTTTGATTTCACAAAAATCAGCTTTTGGAAGAACCCCCTTTACTCTGCCGACAGAGAAACAACCCGTTGTTTACAAAAAATTTAATCTTTCGGATGAAACCAAAATATGCGGAAAAGCTGTGGGATTGAGATGAGGAAGGTAAACAGTCGGTACGTCGAATCCCGATATCCGAACTTTTCATTTTCCAGACCTTGTTGAAAAACCCTAAACCCCTTTGCTATTATTCGGGTAAACTCCCGGGCCATTGCAACACTCAGGGGTGCTCTAATGAGCCTCCCTGCTCCCCTGTCCTATCGTGAGGGTTCTGCCGGGCTTTGCTCCCCTTGTTTGCTCAAACTAATTCTAACTCTGTTTGCCCAAATAACTATTCACCTTTTCCGAGAGGTGAAATGAAACTCGAATTTCCAACCGTGACGGTTGAGCACTGGGTAAAGGGAAGAGGCTTCGCTAACGCCGTAATGAAATCACAATCAGCGCGCTAATGCTCGGAGCTCGCATCAATCCTCCGCCTCGTGCCTGGTGATTCGTCTTGTCAGCTTTATAATGCTTTCGTTTGTAATATTGGTTCCCACTCTCCCACTCGTGGATGTTTTGGTCATTCTCCTTCCAATATTGTCGGCAACTTCACATCACATAAACTGAACAACCCACTTTGAAGGTATGTGAAAACATTGTTAAACAATTCAATAATTCCATTGGTTGGTATGGTTGGAATTTCTGGATTTTTTGTTGCGTCACCACTAGGAACGACGAACTATTGAGGAACCCTCTTCCTGACACATCACTTCTTGGCTACCATTATTTTCATTCTTATCACTCAGTTTCTTTTCATTATTGTTGTCAGATTGACGTTTTGCAATATGATGGCAAAGTTCCCGACCTGTTGGCCTAGGAGGTTGGACCAGGCAGAAACCGGAAAATGCACTGATTATCTTCCTCCACCTTGAATCGAAGGTTCATTGCGTTCGTCACTAGGGATCTTGTGGTATATTTTATATATACATATATATATTATATATATATATTTTTTTTTCATCACCATGTTGCAATGGCATGTGAAACTCCTAAAATTCGACGCAGGTTGGTATATTGGCCCATCCATGGATGATATTCCCCTACTACAATCCCCTATTATCAGATGACAATGTAATGTATTACGTCATAATATTATAATACAGTTTATCCCCTTCGTATGAAATTTTTAGTATTAGAAATGAAAAATCGTGGGGGCCACCTGAGATTCACCCTTAAGTTGTACCCAGTCTTTTGAAATTTGGAAAATGAAGAAACATCGATTTCTTGTTTGATCCAATTTATTGCACACAAAAACAAGGAATTACATTTTTCAATAATTGAGTGACAGACCTGTTGTTTGTCGGGTGATTCGGGGGAGCCAGGTTGTTGAGCTGCTGGTTCTGCGTTGAGGATGCATTTCTTTGGGTGCTTCCTTTCTGTACAGCTGCTCCGCTTCGCTACCTTCCAGTAACCGACGCCTTGTGTGTCCTTCCCATGGAGGATGGTCTCCAACCTCCTATAGTGGAAGAGGGGGTTTATTACCATAATAGGGAAACCCATGGGCCAGTCTCGCAATTGTTTAAAAATATCGTCAGTTAACCGGACGTCATCAGCCATCTCAACAAATTATTCTGGACCTGAGTTCACAAATACCGCAGAACGAAACTTACAGTTAAGTAATGCATGCATTTCAGGGGACATCCATCCAGGGGTACTTCCCCTGACTTTCTGGTTTATTATTTTCAATAATGAACCTTTGGAATCG
>JAEMON010000003.1:29988864-30010048 GCA_030264115.1 Lygus lineolaris | reverse complement strand
TGAGTGGTGAACGTTTTTTGAACGATGAAAAATGGCGAAGATAAATTTCCGTACTAAGGGTTTGGAAATCAATATGAAATGAATCCGGTGTCGGTGTTTTGGGTCGGTTCTTCGGGTCGGTTTCTGGAGTCGTTTTTTGCCTGATAGGTCCCGGTAAAAGCGTGTTCCACGCTAAAACTAGACATCTTTCCCAAGCTACTGTTCACCCATTGTTTACTTTGCTGGCGGACGCCGATAGGTTGATTTGTGGACAATGAACTCCTAAAAGGCGTGAAATCCTCCGACACCAGACAATGGGACTGGGGTCGTGCGGACGGTCTGCCCGGACCCCGCCCATTGACGCCGAAGCGTGTGGGCGCGCTTCACTTGAAAAAGATAAGCTGGTGAAAAATTAGTGGGCGAGATTAGACCGGCGTTAGGGACTGGAGCGGCTCGTTTGTCATTGAGATGCGCGTGTAGTACTGTTGCTGGCTAATTCGCCAGGTTATCTCCCCCCCAGCGATAGGAAAGCAGGCGCTCGACTTAATGTCGGTGACTGTTTTTGTGATAAGTGCTTCATTTAGCCGTAGAGCTGACAAGCTTTGGAGAGCTTGCTTCGTAATAATTACATAGGTCTCTGTGTTCTGCATACACTCTTCTACTGAAAAACACTATATTGAGTATGTAGATTCCACAACTATTAAGGGCATTGTGGAATTATCATGTGTCTGAGGAATCAACTTTAATGCCCGTTTTCCCTTAGTTTGAAGCACATAAAAATAATGTTACAAAATGACGCATCAACATTTCGCGTTTGAGACGTATGTCAATCAACTGACAAAGTTGCCCATTTATCGTTCCCGCCAGACCACTTCTTCATCAATCTGGCAAAACAGGGGAAAACCCAACAATATAGTGTGCTGAGATTAGGGTTATGGACACGATATTTCCAGTAGTTAACATCTACTAAGTAGGTAAATGTGAAAATAACTTCAAAAGTGAAATCTTGGAATCAGTAAAATCATATTTATGTATATATAATGATATATATATAAAATTACCCCTCAAGTTCAGATTCTATACTTCTTGATGGATCGTTGAAACTTGGTATTGAAAACGTTGTATTAATTTGGTATCAAATTCGTTAACTACGGTTTCCCAGTAGTCAAGCAGTTTGGTTGATGGTACCACCACTTGTTTGCATTGTTGGAGTAACATTGTTGAACTTGGTCAGGGTTCCGTGTTGAACGGCGAGGGTTCCGTGTGTCTCTATTTAGATAAGTACATAGTTTCATATCGGTAGCGCCATGAATAACCAATCACCCGAGCGAAGTGAGCATTCGGGATCTGAGACAAGCATCCGCGAGAAAAGTGGGCCCGTGCTACGCACGGGTAACCTTCTAGTTTTGTATAAAACGTACCTACCTAATAACAGTACTCGGCTTTGGTACTCGGTGTTGGTTATCTGTGCTCCGTCACATTCTCTCGGACATGGATGATCTGGAGGAAAATTGACATTCGATTTTGAAATGATATTCACCACCAATGAGTGGGTTCATGTTCATTAAAACATAGGATTGATGAGAGGACATATTAAGATTGCTTGATTAATTTATCATGATGAATTTATTGCCAAACATTTTAACCATTGTGGGAAAAATATTTCATAATATAATATGTATATTTGGGGGGAAAATTAGCAGCATATTTTGGTGGTGTGAGGTGTTTGTAGTGAACTCGCAGCTTTATTACAACTATATTTGTTTGGTGGAAAAGAAGAATTAAATTTTGTTTTTCCCTTGTAACTAGGTTGTACAGGAAAAGTATTTTGAGAGAAAACCTTCGTTGCCAAAAACTACTTTTTTGCTACTTCCGTGACATGATTTTGTAACATTTCCTGGAAGTTACTCCGATTTGCCAGTTCCTAATGGACCAATTATTTAGCTCTAATTGGGGAGGAAGTTGTGGGCTAACTCCAAATTAAATTGCTAATCCCAAATGTATTTCCCACCAATTTCGGTGAAATTTCCACTAAATGGTTCTACACGACTACACGTCCATGTTACAAAAGTGTTGGAGCTGTACTGCCCACCCAACTTGGCAGACGTTTTTACTTCTTATTTGTTTTGAATAGTTGTACCAATAATGGAATTTATTACGTAGGTGTACCTATCGAATTTGCTGAAATTTCGAAACGACGGGAGGTATGTAAAATATTTGGTAGCCCACTCTTAAGTGCCTATATTAAAATTTGCGCTGATTCCGAAATAGCTCAGTATTATGGTCCTATACCTAAGTCAGCAATTCCCCCGTGAAACTTCCGAAAAAGGTTATCAGTCCAATGTTGACCAATCTTCAAATTAGACCACTAAGAATGTTACGGTCGGGGGTCGGCGGAACCTAACCCAACGTAACCTTATATATTATTACATACAGTTGAATTTTAAGACCTAAGACCTAATTATTAATAATATTTAATGATATTAACATTAATGATAAATTATTAATGGAATATCATTCGAAATACACTATACTACAATGAGAACAAAGCACATCCCGAGGTCTTAAAATTTAACTGTATGTATTATTATCCACAAAATTATTTTGTGGAACCAAACCTGTATTCCGACACCCTTTGGACATGGCTTTGGAAAATTGGACATAAAGCAAAACATAAATATTGGGAGTTACTGCTACTATTACTACCACTAGGTACTATTAGTTACTATTATTGGGAGTCACGTTAGTGAGTTACCTTGACGACAATACATATTTCCTTAGAAAGAGTGAACTTTTACCAGCCATTATTGTGATCAAGAATTAATAATCTAGAAACTATTACGTAGTAGCGTTTGTACGACCTCATTTGTTTACTACTTCTGTGAAAATCCAATCTGCCCGTGTGCGGGTGAAACATATTCCACCTGAATGACCAAAGTTTGGGATTATAATAAATTCATTTCCGTTCTACCGGATTGGATTCAGAGAATCCACATGGTTGAAACCGCAACTACATAGATGGGTATATATACGTATACCTATTTATAATCACTGGGCTGTCTGAATGCAAATAGTGATCCAGTCAGTCAACATTAGATGAGTTCAACAGTCATTCCGCCCGAGCCCCTAGAGAATATTTAATAGTGTGCAATCTAGGAATGATTAGGTATTGATTTACTTATTACCTATGTTTCGATTCCCTTATACGAGGTATCGTATAGGTATCTGAAGCTTGATTCCCGCATTCATATTATAATTATACTAGCGTATTTACCTTGCTTGGACTTAGTTTTTGAATTTTCGGTCCATTGGAACAAACTTATCCTTCACGGTGATTCAAAAGTATTAGACAACGTAACACAGTGTTCCTACCAGCTTTTAAAACTTCACCTCGTGTAACACCTAACACCAGTGATGAACGTTTACCCGTGGATAGGGCGCGTTGGACCGATAATTTCAGATGAAGATATTCTGCTAGGTACACCCTGTAAGTAACCTGGCCAGGAACTAGGCCCTTCGAGCGTAGTCGGGTGGTACACAGGCACACTATTGGGTCACGTAAAAACATATCTAACTAGTCATTCTATGGCCCAAAATTTATTTTTATCCTGTTCTAGGAAGTGAAATAGTTCACTGAAATTGATGAAAAAACGTGAGCATAACCGTCTAAAGGGGTGTTCGCTACAGAGGTCCCTCGCAAGGTTTGGTACATTCTAATCGAAATACCAGCACCTACTCTGAATGATTTTTGATACAACCGAGAGCCCTCCGACAGATGAGAAATTATCCTCATGCATGAGGCTAATTCATAGGGGAAACTTGTACCTAATAATCCGTATTCACTATTTCTAAAAATATCATCGGAATCGTTAGGAAATATTGTGTGAACTGGGCTTCCTGATGGGATATCACGTTTTCACATAAATGTGCCATGGTCGCTGCTCGTCAGATAACGATTCAATTCATCAAACATCTCCAGGTAATCCTCAACTACCCTCCAAGTTGAGATGAATCCGGAGCACCAGGTCCTGAAAAATTGATGTTTGGAGGATTTTACGTTATCGTATGCGCAAACACATACACTTTTATTGAACTCAGATTCAAGTTGTGGGTATCAGTATAGAACTACGTGGGCATCGATGTATTTCTACATCGTTGGTTGTGGGAGCCGAAAGTTATATGGATTTCCAGACAGATACCTTCCTACAGAGAGAAAAGGAAACAGCTAGATGGACGAAGAACCAAATTTGTTCTGGAAGGTTCAGCTTTACTTACTTGTGAAATGTGTGTGACAATTTAGATTTCGGAGGTAAAAGTATCTTTTCACAATTTTCCAAAAGTAGTACTTATTATCATACCACACACACACATTAGAGCATCAGCAGTCTCACTTGCATCATTCAATTAATAAGATAGTTCTGAGCACGTCCCTATAGAGGCAGAAACTATGATAATATCATTATTAATGATGAGGTTTCTCGCCTCTATAGGGACGTGCTCAGAACAATTATACAAATCATCGACTTCATCGACTTTTTCTGGGAGTTGGAGTGCCAATCACTCGTCATTTCTTTAAGATTTTACCTCATTGTCGTTCAGAGCAACTTGACAGCTAGTCGAAGTCTTTATTCGGAAGTTCGAATATTCGACAGCGGTCTAATCAGATATCTACGTAATAGATTTGATTTGCTGATGGCAGGTAGGTTATATTTGTAATGCGGATGATATTGATTTATCACCCATTATGTATATCCTGTATATATAACTGTTTGGGATGAGTAGATTCAGTAGAATTGAATCTCCTGGGAATATGGTGAACCTCAACTCGTGCTTTGCTGTTTGTCAACTAAAAATGTGAATATTACTAATTTATCACCCAGGTACTCTTCTATTTGGGATCAACATAGTAAAAAATTGTATCCTATCAGAATGTTGAACCTAGGTACTTAACGAAAATCATGGTAATTTTACGTCAAGTGTGACTTCCAACAAGGATCCTTGAATCCTCGAATTTGGCTTTTTATAATACAGATCATGGAAATTTTACCCATCCGGAAGTTATTTACTAAATTCATTCATTTGCGTGTAAGATTATTATTATATACCGAAGATTCTCAGAACAAGTCCATTCGACAATGTTTCCTTCTGCAATCTACGAGTGATAATCAGGCATAACGTATAGTTCCATTCGGGCTATTTTTCTTACTATCGACTCTTGG
Organism: Lygus lineolaris; assembly: GCA_030264115.1. Lineage (NCBI taxonomy): Eukaryota > Metazoa > Arthropoda > Insecta > Hemiptera > Miridae > Lygus > Lygus lineolaris. The sequence continues at coordinate 30,004,850 of JAEMON010000003.1, read as the reverse complement.
ACTCATTGTTAGTGGCGGCTTCTTCGGGCCTATACGACGCCTCTTGTCCATTGTTCCTTGTCTCCACTAACTTCTTGAATGCTAGAATCACTTTGAGTTTCATCCTTGTTAGACACAGTTGGTTGGACAGCCATTCAGTTACCAAGTCTTCGCGGGCGGATGATAGATCTTCTTTAGTACCTTCGGATGGGACATTTGACGATGACGTACCAGGTGATCGACCACCATCGTCCATCTTTCGGCGTGCTAAATTAATGTTGGATGGTGCTCTACTTCCGCCAGGTTTCTTCACTCTCGCATCTAGACATCTGATGCACTGGGACCTTGTGCAGCCTGGAGCTACCATTGATACTTCTCTGCTCAAAGCAAATGGTTTTGATGGGCCTGGCATTTGCACAGATGAACTCGTCAGATCATCTAATGGGCGTCTAAATCTAAAAATCGGAAACATATTGTTGTTTAGTAAGGGATGCGTTTCATGGAATGGTGGCGTCATTATACCTTATACCGCATAATATTATGTGATATTCCAAGAATTAATCAGCATTCTATAAGTACCATTTTAAACTAAGTATGCCCAACATGTGAATCTATGCATAGTCACATCCTGATGCAAGGACTGCCACCACGACACTGGTGTGGTGACGCCTAAAACGTTCGTGAACAGTTTTTAGGTCCACAAAACCCTCTGAAATTCGAAGTGACAGAGCTCGCATCAACGGTCAACTGTCGCAGCAACGTGGTTAAACACGGTTTGGACGACACGTGACCATTAATTCCATGGCGTTATAGTGACTTACTACAAGGCACTACACAGCGAGTACATGAAAATCTCAACGTTTATAATTTGATATACACTCCAAATTAAAAGTCTTACATGCGGAGCTGTTAGTAATCCTTCAACACCGGAAATAGTGAAAATAAGGTGTTGCGAGTATCCTTTTATTCCCCAGTTCCTTGCACAATTTTCGACATTTCACTCTTTTTTCATTCTCATGTTTTAAAAGTAACATTTTATACTCCCTCTAATATAAGAAATATATTTAACCCAAGAAACGGCGAAAAATCCAAATTAGCCTTGAATTCCTTGATGATAGTAAAATAAAAAATTTCTTGGACCATTTTCACGCATTGTCAGTGTTGATGAATAAGTCAATGGATTTTAATATCGCTGAAAATTACCTATTAGGTGTACCTAAAACTATAAAATGTCCTGCAAAATGCCTAAATTTCGGCTACCGAAGAGTTTACAGTAACTTTTACTAAGTATAACATAGTAACAGCTTAGGACTAATTAGTGTCACGGATGACCGCCCCTCCTGCTATTTCCCCGTCCTTAAGTGACTGTTATAAGTGTAACAACCTTAGTAAGTAATAATTCCATATTTTGACGTTATATTTTTTTCTAATAGGGCTGTACAATGAAAAACTACAATTGATTGATTGATCCCATGATAGCGTTAAACACTTTTTCCCATTTTTCTCAGCCAATCATCGTGGGATTTTGATTTTGGTGGCTTTCCTCCTATTCCATAATTCGCTAGAGGATATGGTGCTTCATTGCAATTTTATTTGACTTCTTTACCGAAGGTAGAAAGGGATGTACCAAGCTATGTAGACAGCCATGTACTAGCGATTCGTGCAAGAAATAAAAACAATTTTTGTCCTCCAAAAACAAAATTTCCACATGTTTCCCACGTTTCAGAGCTTTCTGAACAATTTTGATGGACTACTATGAAGTTATGGTCAGTTTTTGACCACATTTTCGGGGATTGTACGGGCTTGGTTGTTTGTACCTACTCACCCTTGTGTTCCACGACTTTTCTGTTGATGGTGCTCATCACTACTTGGGAAACCCGTACACTCATTGTAGCTCAATTGAAGGTGAGGATCGCGCCCCGAATCTGTTGTCTTCTCTATTGGTCTCACAGTTATCCGGTTGTCAGCAACCCTGAACTCAAACCACTGAGTGATCCGATGACCTTCTTTACTCTCAAAATAGACCTCCAGTACCATTTGATTGACATGATGATTTTGTGGCATTTTTCTTTGGGAGCTGATTTCGTCCAACCTCTCATTGAATATTCATCATGCGTTCGGATGTTGAAAGTTTTCTCTGATGTGGAACTCGGTCCCGGGTATTTGTCGAAGTATACTGCTAAAAACTTAAAACATTTATCACCTCTATTGAAGGATCCAATACAAAGCTACCATAAATTACGTAAGATGTGTTTGGGCATTCGGCATTCCATGACATCGTGATCACCTTCCCGTGAGGATTAGTATGCCATCTAGAGTTTCATCATATCATTTTTTCGAAAGTTGTGTTTGAGCTCCCGATTTGTGTACGGGTACTTCGGTAACTATAGTTAGCCTACGCATAATGATCTTAGTTGGTTGAGTTGTTTAATAGAACTGTAACCACATTTTTTAATCCGTCAAGGAATCATTATTTCAACCCCCAGGAGAATTAGAAGAGATGTAGTAAGAGTAGGATGTTGAGAGGTGGGTAAGAAGGGACAGCAGATTGAAAAGTTGATAGGCATTAAGTTATACCTACAGGGTGTTCCGAAAAGAATTCGACTCTTAATAATTTCTTTCGAGTTTTCCGCTCTTTTTTCCCGTTTTATTCGAATTTTAGGTTTAGCTCCACTAACCTATAAAGTAAATACGTACTAAGTGCCTCTTAAATTCCATTTTCAAGGCCTAAACCTCGGTAGCCTAAATTCAAAATATTGATGATCTTTCAAAACTTAACTTTTCTTTTATGCATCCTACAGCTCTAAACTTCCTCCTCCCGATGACGCATACGACTTAAAACGTGCTTCATTTCATCGACTTTCTTATAGTGTGATCCATTTTTAATGTGCACCTGAAGGAGAAATGGCGTTTGAATGTCAAGAACTTGGGTTTTTTCGAGGATATTGAATAGTTCTAGTATCATCTAGTCTGAACGTGTAATAAAGTTTATTGTTTTCCACCTATTTTTCCACTCCCAATCGAATGGTGATAGTCCTAGTTAACATTGACTGATGATAAGATTATTTAACGAGAAAAAAGTGAATTTTTAGGATAAAACAGCATCTCACATATAGTAGTATGAACATAGGTAGACACCGTGAACATAGTTAGCATGAAAGCAAAAATGTAGTATGTTTTTACTTCAGGCTAAGTTCTAGTTATCGTAAATTGAAATTACAGTAAGTTTACCTTACTGGAAGTTGAAGGTAATTGAACTAAATGTAACGCTTTTTCCAAATTCTTCCGAAATTTACTGTCAAGTTTACTTCGAAAGTTAAGAGAGTTATGAACACTTAAGTGGTCAAAGGTCGAAAACACGAGAAATCTTATATTCCATATAATAGCATTATTATTATAATATAATAATCGAAAACCAAGGGTTCATAGAAAAATGCTAAGAAGAACTTTTTGTTGAAAATTAATCGTACAATCGTTCTTGAAGTTTTTTGAATTGGTTTTGGGACACCCTGTATAAGGTACATGCTGACATTTGAAATTTGAATATTTGGAATGTGAAATATGAACATACTTACCTACCTACTTATATGTAACAATTCGAGAATATCTACATCGTTTTATTCAGTTTATTTTTCAGTTAAATGATGATTTCCCAAGTTGATTTTGTCTGCCTCGAAAGTTATGTCTTGACAAATTAATAAGTACAAAAGTCGGTGAAGCCTTAAATATCCACTATGAATAGCATTACTTCGAAACCTAGCGGAGAAATGATGCATTTTGATTGGGCTCAGCCATGGATTTGTATACAAACTTAATTGGCATTTATTAACTGTTAGCTACCTACAGTTGAGGCTCGTTGTGAATCAGGGGAAGACTGAGTATAGTGAGTATATCGAGGATTGCATGGCAGAAGTGACCAAGTGACAAAAACTAGTTTTTCAGCAGAGCTTTTCAAAGGTTTTTAACCTCTCATTTCCAAATTGGGTGGTAGAAGTGACCAAGTTAGTGCTACTTGATCATTTCTGCCGGGAAGCATTAACCAAGTGCTTATTAAGTAGCACTAACTTGGTCATTTCTGCCAGGAAAATGCTAAATGTATGAGAAATGGTACTTTCAGGGACAGTTGAGCCCTTTGAAGTTACTTTTTCGATGAGTTAAGAGTACTAGCGTGTAGAGCAGGATCAACACTTATATGAAGAATGAAAAACTCAATTTCGGCAAAAATGGACTCAGTCAATTCTTCCATGCACCCCTCGATATGGTTGCTCCTCCCTCACCTTATAGTACACCTGGAGAAACACAATTGGTATTGTACATCTGAAGGTGTCAAATTATGTATATCTAGGATCTATTGTAACTGAGGACAATAAAGTATCAGAGAGGGTTAAACTGAGGATAGCATCATCTGAAAGATGTTATTATAGCCCCCGCAGGCAAATGAAGAGCCGCCTTATATCCAGGACAACCAAAATGAGGCTTTAAAAAACACTCATACGGCCGGTTGCTATCTACAAATGGAAACACCCCCTCTCTCCCAGATTAACGAAGAGCGCCTTCTTGTATTCAAGAGAAAAATCCTCCAACGGATTGTTGGGCCCATGAATGATAATGGAGTCTGGAGGAGACGAATAAACGGGGAAATTTACAGCCTCTATCAGGGGCCCGATATTGGCCATGTTGTTCGTCTGGGACGGTTAAGATGGGCTGGCCATGTAGCTATAGGATGGAGAGCGATGTGATCCCAAGAATGATCCTGGACAGTGGAGTGTTCTCGACGAGAAGAGTTGGGCGTCCGAGGCTTAGGTGGATCGGGGAACGCTGTCGAGATGCAGCTTCCTTACTGCAGACTCGTAACTGGAGGTCGACAGCGCAGGATAAGGCTTTCTGTAGGAGGCTGTTGGAGGAGGCGAAGACTCGCTAGCAGGTTGTCGAGCCATACAGGAAGAGAAGAAGAAGCTACCTACTGTTGAAATTGGAGAAGATTGGGAATCATCATGGGTTGTGAGATGTTGGCGTTCAATGGTTTTAACCTTTCCACACCCTCTAACTCGATCATTACATCATTGAAGATGTAGGTATGTAAATTCGTCATTAATTCATCTCAACTATTTCTGGTTAACCCATCGGTTGTACAGAATCGTTTAGTGATGAGGGAATCGATCACATCATTTTGTTGTCCGGCGGCCGAATTCGGCAAAACCACGTTGTCCCCATCATCTATTCCTATAGAAAATCCTCGATATACCCCACCTTTCCCCCAATACTTCCTCCTCCTATTCCAGCTCACTGTTCAGAACTTCATCAATTTTTTGATAATTTAGAGGTATCCTCAAAAGCATACAACAGGTTAGATCACTTTGCGGGAACGGGTTAGCCGAAAACCTCGGATTTACGCCCTCCCCCATTCCTGAAACTTCCACTCAAGCTTGAAGTTGAACGCTTTGGGGGTTCCATCAACCAGATTGGAATATTCATGAAATTTTCCACAAGTTTCGCATCATGCACGGTGGCAACATGACCGCAAACCCATATTCACCTCTCCCCACACCAAAACTTCATCATGGAGCTTTTCCGTTTCATGTTATCAGAAAGTGGATGGTACCATTATGATAATGGTACCATTTATTTTTTGATCAATATCTAATGCCTATACATAATCACGTCTACCTCGGATTTTATTAATATATGTAGGTTGTTTACCTCTATCCATCCATCATCTCGAAGAAAATGTTGGTCGGCTATTAACGTTCAGAAATGAGCTGGAGCGCGTGTGCGTCACACCCCTTCTTGGGATGAAAGAACGCGCGCCTCGAGTTCAACCGACCGTTACGAGAATGGGATTCCAAGGATTAGTTTTTTGTTTGATAGTGTCTAAATAGGTACCCAATGGCTCACCATCATATAAATTATTGAAAAAATTAAAGCCCTAAAATATTATTCTTCTTTCATAAATATTATGTTCCATGAACAAAATTTTGATAGACTGCTAACGTTCAGGAGAGAGCAAAGTGGTGTTTGACAAGAGATTTCCTCTTTCAAGTGTTATTAGACTTGAAAGGGTTATCACCCACCAATGACGTGGGAAAACTATGCGAGTCCTCGCTCTCCGGGGGAAAATCGAGTTCTGATGTTGAGATCCCGCCCGGAAAACTGCTAGGTACCTAACAAAGAGGGGTGAAGCAAAAGGGTTTTCTCTTGTGTTGAGTGCGTTGCTGGAGGCCCACCGGATCGCTCGTAAAATGACCATGTTTACGAGGTAGGAGGGGTAAGTGGATGACAACACCCTCCCAAACATGGTGACACTTTTGGGGGTGGGTAGCAGCGAGGATACTGGAAAGGTCTTCAGGTCTTTTCAACGGTTGGCACCTCTGTGGAGGATTAGGGAGCCCTATGGAACGGGAGCCATCAGTCCTATTATAATTGTGTGGGTAGTGACCTACATAACTCGAAATGATCGAAAGATCGTCCGTTTCGTAAACGTCTCCATCATGCTCGCAAAAAGGTATTGATATAAGAGATATTAATTATTGAGCATGTTGGAACTCAATATTGAAAAGTAAGCAACAATTGGAGGGTAGGGGTTGGGTAGGATATTTTTTGCGTACGTTCGAAGAGAATCACTGGTCGCCTGTGACTTTCGATCCCATGACTTCTGCTCACAGCTCATCTTCTGTGACAGCGCCAGTACATCGTAGTCGATTGAGATCCTGCGATAAGCAATCAATGTGTTCTCTAGTGTATGCACATAATGCTTACGATCATAATGTTAATTACCAATCATAATGCTTACCAACGTATTCTGAAGGTTGAAACAGGAAACTGGTCCTGTTTTTTGGGGAAATTTTACTGATGGCTGGAGGCGCACATTTTTATCTTCGTGCTCTATACGTATCGCGGTACCTTGATTCATGTATGTAATTAAAACATCAAATTTTTTTAGGGAGTCATAAATTTTTGTTTCATGCTCCATTTTTCTCCCTCACTAAGTACCGAATTAGGGAACTATGTATTTTGCAAGAATTAAAAACAAAGTTTTGTCCTCAATCAAACGCTGCAAATAACTTTGTAGATAACCAATTGGCAAAGGTTGAATTGTTTAATACATTCTGCTTTATTTCAACTATTACCCCAATACACTTTTCTATTATTGGGATCAATGACTTTACAGTAGGTAGGTACCAACAGTAGGTAGGTACCAACAAGTTTCACGATGTTCACAATCTAGTCAAAATGCTTTTGTACAATCAGTGCAATGAGTACCTACCTACCTAATATTATATCATCTGAGAGTTGTTTGTCCTTCATAACGTATTTCAGTAACAGAAGTAGCTTACAGATGAAATTGCATTTGATCAGGCTGATCATTGAAAGGGACTATGGCCTACTCTGAGGGATTTGCCATTCACAGTCGTGTTACCAATAGTTTTTTCTTATTTTTAATACCTCTACCAGCCACAAATTGAGAAGTGAAACTATGAAAACTTTGATATTTTTTTCATTATTATTTTTTTTCCGTTCAACCCGTCTTTGAAGGAAGCGAGCGGTTGGTTTTACAGTACTCTGCGACGTCTCTTCCGACGCTGTAAATTGTGATCTATTTGATTCTTTTGTGATTCTATTTGAAGTTTTCGAGCTAGGGGTTTTTTGACAATTGCACCAGTTTCCACCCCTTAGAGGACACTGCAACGCCAAGCTTTGGGGCACAACTAGACCCCAAAGGGGGCTGGTACCAAATTTCATAAATTTTGGTCCATGGTAATTGAGGAAAAATCCGCTGATGGCGGCGTACGGCGCTGGTGACAGATAGATTTTCCTTAAATCGTTTTTTGGATTCTACATTATCATGGAATGTAAAACGTCAAATATTGGGTGGGTGTTGAACAAATGCTTTCGTGCTCGATTCCAAAGGTCCATTATTGGAAATAGTAAACCAGAATTCCCACTTTGCTTTTTTCGTTTCAAAGCTTTCTGAACAATTATGATTCCGTGTCGGTCTGTTTCTCTGCCGATTGATCTGTCGTGTCTCGTGGTTCATCCTTTGTCCCAGGTAAAACTGGGAACTGGGAAACGAGCTCTCAGAAGCCAAAGCTGGGGATGCCGCGACTAGTTTTTACTCCGACAGCGTTCATATCCTAATGGCCCCCACTCCAAAGGCGACCCATTCACGCCGTGCGTCTAACTTCCTACCGAGAGGGCCCTGGCGCATGCGCATTTCCGTTTTACGATTTAATTGCAACGCCCACGCTCAGCATTTTAGTTTACTGTATGATACGATTTTGTCATTAATTCCTGACGCAAGTAGGTAGGTATCTAATTTGTTCGAGGAAAAAAATGATATGATGATATTTGAGGGGTTCATTCTTTTTCCGGCTTTGATTTGGTTTAATTTTCATTGATTGGGAGGAACAGAAACGCCTTCCTTTCTGATACCTTGCCACTGTGTAACTGTTGGGAGAGGCAGAGGTTAGTGGGCGAAGAGTATGTTGGGGAGAGAGCGTAAAAGTAAGAAACACTTCAGAAGAGTGGGAATCAGAGGCGATGGGAGGAGCAGAAAAAGGCAAAAGCTGTGCAGGTTGCAGTGAGCGAGAACATCGAGACGGGAGATAGAATTGAAACGCTTTTTGAGCCTGGAGTGGTTTCCCCAGTGTCCCGCCCTTGCCTCTCCTAACTAGCGATGTAGAACCCATGGGAGAGGTGGTGGGGTGGATTCAGACTAAAAGAAGCGGGAATAAACGCTAAGAGAAAAGCGAGGAGGTTTAGTGACGTCATTTGAGCGAGAAACGCTGCCTGGGGCCTCTCAGTTTAATCACCGGAGATGAAGTATTACGGTAAGAGCTGAGGAATCTGCTTCTTTTTCTTCTCTTTTTATTCGCATTCTTTCACTCCCTCCTATCGTGGTTGACTATCTCCATTGCGCCATAGTAAAGTGAGTAAAAAAGATGTTTTATCTTCAAAGTCTTTCGTTGTTGTTACTTTGATGGTTTTAATTGGCAAGTACAGAAACAAACTGAGGAAAGTTCTATATTATTCTCTCAACTGAATCCAAAAGAATCTTTTTACCATTCAATTGGAGCGTCTATCCCTACAACGAGATTTAAATGAGTGAATAAACTGAAAAAAATAAATTACTAGTCACAAGTCTCACGAGGTAGGTTCTCAATCATTACTGGAAAAAAGTAAAGTGAGTATGTGAAATATCGTTGATTGTGAAGCATTACCACATTATTTAGGGTATCTTCGATGGCTCAAGATAGGAATACGCGGGAAGGTGATTTATTGGGTAGGTATTCGATTTTCGACTAATGTGAATGCCCCTCATCAGATATTTTTCATGTAATCAAAGCTAATACAGAAACGTGATTAAACGCTGCAAATTATCACACAACGGTTTATTATTTTCTAAAAACATTACCCATCTGCTAAGATCCGATTGGTATATATAGGATTTCCCAGTAAAATTTAGTTTTTTCTCAGGCAAATTAGAACCCAATCAAATTTAGTTTTTCCCCAGTCAAATTCAAGGTTGTACCTACCTACCTATCTTGAATTTGATTGGTAAACCACTAAATTTAATTGGGGAAAAACTAAATTAGGTTGGGAAAAAAATCATATTTGAACGGGGAAAAAACTTAATTTGGCTGTGAAAACACCAAATTTGACTGGGAAATTATATCCGTAATTATATCATGAGGTTCGCAATAATAATTTCTTCTGTGCAAAGAGTACCTACCTGTAACATTATTATCATCCGAGACTAGTAGGTCATTCATGAAGAAATTCGGTAGATAATTAATTAAGGAAGCTTATTGTAAAAGTAGGTACCTACCTGAACGAGGTTCTTGATTCGGTGAAAATTAAAAAAGTTGGATTTGATTAGCTGATCTTTGAACGGGACTCTGGCCTCCTCGTGAAGACTTGCGATTCGCACTCATTTTTCTGCTCTTTTTTCCGTTCAGCCCTTCAGTCCTGGGAGCGAGTGGTTATTACTATCCGAGAGTTGTTTCATTCATTCTTAACGTAATTAAGTAGGTAACAAGGAAGTTTCTCGAAGTAAACAAGAAACTTAGTTCGGTGAAATCCATAAAGAGTTGAATTTGATCAGCCGATCTTAGAACGGGTAACTAAGAAAAGTGAACGTATGGCGGACGGGCTAATTTTTTTGGTTTATTATTTCCAAAAATGAACCTTTGGAATCGTGCACGAAAAAAAATGTGAACCTCCTCCTACAAATTTGTTGTTTTACGTTTCATGATACGTTGAACCCAGAAATCGAATTGACCAAAACCATTGACCAGACCATTGACCAAAATAATGTAATTTGGTATACCCGCCCAATATGGGGTCTAGTTGTGCCCCAAAGCTTGGAGTTACCGTTAGTCCCCTCTAAGGATTGAGGAAATAGGGGATGACATTTTCAAAACGCCCCATCTCGAATTGGAAGGTATATTTTCCCCATCGATTTCGAATAGACCATAATTTTTAGGGTCGAATGAGACCCCCTTGTAGCATTTTAGGACCAACCGTTCGCTCCCTGTAAGGTCTTAAGGGTTGAACGAAAAAAGAGCAGAAACACAAATCTTCGTAAATCTTCGTAAGTAGGCCAATGAGACCATCATCAGGGCGCTTCTCTTATTAATCATGTGTGGCAATCGCCCACGTTCTCTCTCCTAGACCACACAACGTCGTAGAGATTTAGGCTTGGTCGGAAATGTTTCGGGTGGGGGGCACAGCACACATGGCACCTCTGCGACAGCACGTTTCTTGCGAATCTTCGACACTGCGATCCTTCGACAAGTCGAAGAGTTGCAACTGAAAATGTCTTGCAAACCTTCGATAGCGTGAAAACATTTTTAACTCTTCGACATTGCAACTCTTCGACAGCCAGTTATACCTGCGAAACCCTTAGCTACTGAGATGACGGGGCATTGTAAAAGCCAATGTAAAAGTAGAATAATTCTCATTATTATCGTTTAATTACCAAAATTTATTTTTGTTGCATACCCTATCGGGCATAAGCATTTAGCCAATCTTTGAATAGCTAAGTAACAAAATAAATATATCATTAGGATATATATCATTAGTAGGAACCATTCCCTTTAAATTTTTTGAAAGTTGGGAAATTTTGCTGGTGGAGTTGGGAAAATTTGGTAGTAAAGGGAGTAGTAAAGAATCGCAGTGTCGAAGAATCACAGAAAAGGTGCTGTCGTAGAGTTTCAGAAACTGCTTTGAAACTCTTCGATAGGGTTGTCGAAGAATCGCAGTGTCGAAGAGTTGCTATGTTCCCATGGTTTCTCCAGCTTGTTGTTAACCTTTAGCTCTAAACCTTTCCCTCTTTTCCGCCAGAGCTCCCTCGAAATGAGAATCATAGTCAACCGTAATTCCTGAGGGCAGTGTCACGGATCACTGAGTTTTGTGTCAAACTACTTCAAAAGACCCGATTTGTTATTTACGACGTTTCCTCTTATACCGAAAATATACTGAGAATACTATAAAAAATTAGATAATATACACTGAAGATTTGAAATTGATTAATATACATGATATAGGTACGTACTTGTAAAGAGTGGCAGTAGGTGTAGGTGGACAACACAACGGTCTCCACTCCCTTCAGACTAGCTATAACTTATTGTTATGGGGGCTAAATGACATTTGCATTAGTTCATAGGGAAGTAATCCTAGCTGGAATGAGGGCTGTAAGGGTTGCTTTCGTTCCTTCTCCGTCGGAGTGTTATGGATCGCGTTGGTTACTCACTTCATCAATTGAAGCGCTCGGGGGAACATTAGGACTAGAAGGGACTCGGCTCACTTTTGAGCATGTCGGGATTTTTTGTTCAACTTCATTTTCACTTAGATTCGAGTAGATCGCACTGGGAACGAAATCAAAGGTGATAATGAAGCTTCAAAAAGTTTATTTCAAACTTATTCACATCCTTCTTCAAGTTCATATTAGGTATATATACATTTAATAATTGATATTAGTAGCTAATCATTGTAGGTAATTAACCGAAAATATAACGGAATGTGACATTGTGACTTTAGTCACGTCATTCAATTATTGAAGCCATACCTACCCGAACCTGCGGTTAGGGTAGGTATCTAATTACCACAAGGGCTGCGGATGGCAAAACATTGGAGGACGGATGCTCTGAAAGTTTTAGAGAGGTGAGAGTCCCTTGGTCCCTGCTTTCCCTTGCGTTTTCATCCCTTAGTAAAATGAGAGATTCATGCGGGTTTGCTTCCTTCTTGCTGAGCAAAGCACGTCCATTCTACGTGAGTTTCAAGAGCCTCTTAAAGCACGTAAGCAAATGCCTCCTGTTCTAAAGCTCTACCTCTCACCCCTCATATTCGAAAAATTCCCCTTGTTAAGTTTTTTTTCCCCTATTTTTCAGCTAACTGACTTTAAGAAAAATAACAATCTAACAATCTAGTCTAATTTTTGTCGCACTATATATTAGTAGGTATTTATTCCAAGTCACTTCAATAATGAAATGCCCAATGCCATGTGTATTCCTCTTCAGGATTATTTTTTCACAATAATAACTAGCCTTTAGTTTCATTGGTCGTACTAACCTAGGTAGATACCTACCTCTCTCTGAAGTTGTTGCATTTTTCGTCCACCTTTACCTGAAAAAATCCTCGATTAGATTAGATGTTTATGAAGAAGTCTTTCCCCTAAAAGGTATGTGAGTACCATACTTCTAGTAATTTTCAAGGCATCACGATGCCCAACCGGAAGCTCCACCCAATTTTAGTTTGTAAACCAACTTTTGCTTCTGAGTCTACCAAGGATAGCAGAAACATTGTTTTCACTTCTGGGAGGTGAGAATTTTGTTACCTCCAAAATCAAAATGTCAACTCTCTTCTCTCGTTTTAGACCTTCCTGAACAATTTTGGTTTCGTATCTGTCTGTCGGTCTGTCTGTCTGTGTGTCCGAGAATCCTGCAACACGCATAACTTCCAAAAGTTTCATCCGATGTTGATGAAATTTTCAGGGATTAGGCACCTGGATTAGGCCCTAACTGGTCCCCTTTGAAATTCATTAGCAGCCGACCTACGGTAGCCTCTGCGTATGCGTAAACTGAGGGTCTCATCACGTTATGCGAGAGGGACCAACCTAACATAAAAGAAGGTTTTGGGGATTCGCCATGTATGTACCTATTATGAGTTACCAGAATTGTTAGTAGTCGTCAAATTAAATATTCAGTCTTGTGTGTGTAATAAACGTAAAAACTAAATACCTCGAACACAAGGCTTTATTGAACGGAATTATCCATCTTGATGATCGAAACGAAAAAAGTATTGAACAAGGAAACTTGGTAACTAAGAACTCTGGAAACGCCTGATTGGTTTGTAATATCACTACAGTGTATGTCTCTGAAATACGTAGTCATTCCTTATTAGTGTTAACTGTAGGTATTCCATAACAATAGATAATAATATTATTAATTATGAACGTAATTCTTAGCTTCGCCCCTACTCAATTTTTTGTCCCATGATTTTGTCCCATAGTCGTGTCCCAAAACGTCACGGCTGGTTTTCTGAAGATTTCCGCTTACAACCAAGTCTTTGCTAGGGAAATGGTACTTCGTCGTTTTTCATCCCACAAAATTCGTTGACCATGCGTTCGCGTTAACTACTGCGAAGTGCGTTGAAAACAAGCTGAGTTATGAGCATGGTTATTTTAATAATTGTATACACTCACGTGATCATTCTCAATAATATTTTTTCAATCGATAAATTGTGATTGATTGATATTGTGAACATGATTGCGACCGCTTGTTAATTTCTGAAGTATAAATAGGAATTACGTTCGTAAATTGCTCCTCGTTCTCATCACGATGGTGTCCCCATGCTTCTTTCCTTTTGCCAGTGTTAGAAAAGGCCTTCTGCCTTTACAAATAAATTTAATGATTTCTTGCTCAAATTGTTATAATTGTGGAGCTATTCACGTGTATAAAGTTTCACCTTTAATTGCAAAGTAACAATACTGCTACATACATCCCCATATTTGTTTTCTCATAAAACTCCATGAAAAATGTGGACCTAACCTATAGGTACCATGACTCCCCCCTTTCGTGCTTGGGAAACCAAATTTATTGAATTTAACTCCCTATCCATGGCATCCAAACCCAATAAGCCCATACAAGAGGATCTCAAACCAATAAAATTTCAAAAATCAACAATAAATGTTGGGACTAATACCAAACCGCTGCCACTGTGACGAAGAAAAGTTTGAAATTGTATACTAAATGAACTAGTACCTGCAACTACTACGTGTACTACATACATGCATCTACCAAGCTGAACCTATCATGCCTGTCATCCCCCCTGTGTAACAATACGCCTGACGAAGAGTTGAGGAAAGTAACAAAACTCGAAATGCATAGCGTCCAAATCAAAAGGTGTTTATTTTTGAAGACTTTTACTCTTTAACTATAAGATCGCCTATAATTATAACCTTAGGCTTTTAGCTTAAGCGATCACAGCTGGTACCTACCTGTAGAAAGTATTTATTATAATATTATTATAACAATAATAATATTATTATTATTCGATAGCTATGATATTATGCAATATTGTGATTGGGGATTTTTTTCCGCTTATGTTAAACGCCGGGTATGTCCTCCAAAATCGAAATATCCACTTGCTTTCTACGTTTCACAAGTATGTATCTGAACAATTTTGGTTCCGTGTCTTTCTGTCTGTCCAGTCAATTCCTTGTCCCAGGTAAAACTTTATGAAATAATGGCACGACTTGGAGGCCATTTCCATGGATTGTGCGGGTAGGGCCCGTGATGATCCCATATTAATTGGAACGGCTACTGACCTCCAGTAGCGTGCATGTAGGTTGCATGAGCAACCGTGAATTTCCTGAAACACGATTTTTCCGTTCCTAATGAACTGATTTCGCTCAAATTCGGAAGGTAGTTGGTACCTATTTCATGGCGGTTGGGTCAGTAATAGCTACTGCGCAAGCCCGAACCTCAAATTGGTTGTCATGGTGATAACTTCCGAATCTGTCAATTTATTCCTGCTATACTGCCCACCCTATCTGGCAGACGTTTTTATGTAATGAATCCGTGACGTGAGTTCTCAATAAAATAATTCTCCTCTCAATAAACGTACTCTATCACCACTCTAACGTATTCTAACTCACCAATGTAAGGCAGACCTACTTAAATAATTCGTGGGAGACGTTAATAATACGCCGCAAATTACTACACAACCCTTTATTACTATCTATAGATGACCCATCTGCAAAGATCCTATTATTATAATAGTATGTACCTACCGTAAGTATATCGCGAAGTCACAATATTAATTTATTTTGTACAATGGGTACCAATCTGTAATTTATTATCATCCGATAGTTCAGGATCCTACATAACGAAATTCATTAAGTAACTCAAGAAGCTTATAAAATTAAACAAGAAAATCGATTCGGTGAAGACGAAAAAAAATGTATTTGATCAGCTGAGCCATTGTGCTGATTGGTATTAGATTTCCACATGGATGCGAATTCCCATTGATGTGTGAGATAGCTACGCTGGACCACCTAACTTTGCAGAGCTATTTTATATCCTTCTCTTCATGTTTGTGAGTGAGTAGAAGTTATTATAGAAACGTTGAGTGAGTTACATTAAAGGAATCAAAAACGAGCTCAACAATGTTAACGGACAAGTCAAGTTTAATCCTGTTAAATGTATCTATTAACTGCCTCGGAGGTCGAAGGGAGAAATTTATCGCGGAAGAGCTCCATTCCACCGATAAGGGTCGTTACAGAAATAAAGGGAGACAGCTAATTGGGGCAGCCCTCGCCAAGGTAGGTTGGGTCATTCTTACAAGGTCTCCCTTACAATCCCATTTACTTCGTAGGTAAGACCTCAGCCAAAGGAACTCCTTAACCGCGGGTGGAAAAAGACCTGGGGTAATGAAGGTGATGGAATGGAGATGCAATATTAAACGGTAAAACTACTAACCTTCTTCGGTTTGAAACCCTCCACCTT
>JAEMON010000003.1:29958804-29979187 GCA_030264115.1 Lygus lineolaris | reverse complement strand
TAGTGACGAAGCATGGTGTACAGGTTATTGGGGAGGTATGGGAGCAGTTTTAAGAGCAAGCTTTGATGCCAGGTTCGCTCAAAAGCTTGCTCTACATCAAAATAAGCTGACATACAGAACTGCCGCTTATGGACTGCATCTTTAATATAATTCGTGTATCTTTGTAGCTGTAGTGGACACGAATGAGACTGTCGGAAACCAAATTGTTGATTTCGTATTAGGTGGCTCGTGTATAATTGTAAATATGGGAGGACAAGACGTTCAAAAATCTTGGACAGCCAAAGGACAACCATACCAATGGATGGCGGGATAAAGTGACCGGTGAACGTTAAGTCGTTAAGTTTAGATAATTGTAAATAAACGAAGCAATATTAAAAAATTCCATATTAAAAAAAAAAAACATATTGGTTCCCCTGTAGTCGGCTACGCGAGAAGGTGCTGATAAGATGATGATGATGCTGATGATCATGGGGGTCACCCCCGCTGCGGGTATCTAGTGGTAGAGTCTCGTACCTTCGCTGCAAGTTTCAGCTCCCTCTTGATGATTTTCGTATTCATTACGGGGCTCCATCATTATTTTTAGTTCTCCTGTGGTTTGGTTACAGCTGCGGATGTGCATAATAATTATTTTTCACATTAGGATTTTCCCTTCACCAAGTGAGGGATTATAATAAAACTACCAAGGTGATAAACAGGACAGAAGTGTGAGTTGCCAGTGTGGAGGGAGGTTAGAAAACGTTGCACGTATCCATCGACCTTTCCATAATTTTAATTTTATGAAAATAGTTGTGATGGTACCTACAAAACCGGAAATCCCCTCATAAAATACCTCCTGCCCGATGATGTTAGGAGACCAAATATGTTGGGCCGATTCACTGGCAACTAATTGCGTGTCGGTAGAAACCTGATTTATGGGAGCGTAGTCGCTAATACAGAAAATTTCTCTCGTATCGCTTAAGCTCACCAGGAAGGGCTATTACCGTTTTCATTCAAGGAAGGTGAAAAATTCCAGGCCATAAGAGTTTATATCAGGTATAAAGGGGTCAGTAGCAGTTAGGTTGAAATAGAGGTTAACTGGAGGGTCGGGGAGGAGGTGAGATTGGATTGGCTACTGAAAGTGATGTGTTGGAAAAGTGCGCGTGACCCGGCTGCCAATAACAGGCAGAGACTTATACTTCACTGAAGGCTTCAAGGGGGCATAACCCTCAAAGTGATTCCGGCGTAAGATTGACGTCCATCTGACTCGTCAAAATCCGGGTCGTTTTTGTATGATTTTGACGAGTACCGATTTCCACCAGGGGCTAATGTGGGTTATGTGGCGTGGATTTTCGTATTCGATGTTGGGTAACATACCGGCGACAAGGTGAGGTGAAAAACAGATTTTGGAAAAATGAGATGGAATCAGATGGAAGGAATTATATTAATTTGTGTCCTGCCCAACCGAAAACCTCACTTTCTGTTCTTCTGTTCTGCTCAAGTCTCTTCTTTAGCCACATCCATGTTTTCAGCGTCATGAACAGGGCCACAAAATGTATCTTTGATGCGGTGTATAGTGATGCACACCGTACTCCATTCCACCTGACTATTTGTTATTATTATAATAAACATATTCCCCGCTCATTTTTCTCCTTTATTCATAATATCAAGAGCGATCATGTTTTTCACTGGCATGGTTGTAAATAAATTGGTTTTAACCAAACTTTCGTTAGTATAGAAAAATATTGGTGAACAAAGTTGTTTATTGAAGTTGTTATCAAGGGCCCTTCCCGTACCTGTACAAACCCAAAGCTCTGCTATCAGATCTCGACCCCAATTATTTAGATTGCGCGAATCACGAAATAAATCAGAGGAACCTGACTCGACTTCTCGTCGGAGTGGCCGTAGTGAAAAGTTTCTGCCTTAAAAGCAGTTCAAGGATTCCCCAGTTATCTTGAGTTTTCCTTTCGACTAAGTGGGTTTAAACAAGTTCGCCCACGCGTAAGCCCGCAAAACTCCACCAATCACCTTCCGCCATTGCCGGTTCCTCCCGACGCTTTTAACAGCGGATGATGTCCTTTCCCTTCTTTTTCTTTTCCCTTCGTCTCGTCACAACTTCGGTCACTGCCTATAGTGAGCTTTTATCAAAGTCGCTTCGGTTCAGAACATACTAGAGTCCATCAAAGTGAACATTTTTATCCGAACCTCAGTGCTATATTATTTGCTCAATTTGTGAAAGTGTCAGAACAAGTTTGTTGTTCGAACAAAATACATTTACGATCCATCACGACTATTAAAATCGGGATGGCTCAACTCACAGAAATCGTGTTTGGAGAGGTAGATCTTAATTCTGCGTTCGACACCTGTTTTCAAGCTTTCAGCCCTAACAATAATCTAAATCTCAACAATAAACTTAATCTCTAGCAAATTCTTGTCGATTCTGGTTTTTTACTCAGATGAGGCATCGGCTTTGTGGAGTGGCTGCGACATAACAGAGTATTTTGGAGTGGGGTCTGGAGTGATGCATGGGTGCCCACTCTTCCTCAAGTTGTTTTCAGTATTCCTGAACGATTTGATTGATGAGCTGCATCACGGTGCAGCTTCGGAGATCTTTATGTGAAGGTATTCATGCATGTATACAGGCGATAATGTGATGATAGCAGATGACCCAGGGGAACTGCAGGAAAATAATCAATATTTTGGAATTTTACTGCAGCATTTATGGGGACTACAAGTACATCTCTCCAAGCCGAAAGTCATGATTTTTCAGAATGGAGGAAGACGACATGCAACGGAGCATTTGAGTTTTGGTATCGGACATAGAGATTGTGAATACGTATACGGGTACTAAAGGTAGAGCCCAGTTCAGGTTACTTACTTAAGGGTGACTCGTCTCGCGGATACTTGCCTCCCAAAATCATTGCGGAAGAGGTTATAGATCATCAGGGAGTTTCATGGACAGAACGTCCGGATGAACTTTATGTGGAATTCGGATTTCAAAACGATTTGGGTAGGTACTTTTGATGATACCTTGAAGAAGACCCAAGTAGGATATTGGGTATGTGTATGATACTGGTTCCACCACCCTAGGCAGCGTTCTGGAGAAATCGAAATTCTATTACGCGGGATCAGTTTTAGCAGAAGACATTAGAATCGAAATGATTCCTGCTCGACACATTGTTCAAGTGGTCCAGTTTGAATCCCCACCTCACCCCGATTGACGGGGATTTTTTGTGTGTACCTATCATCGACCCCCCCCCCCCCCCCCCCCCCCCCCCCCCCCCCCCTCAACACATTCCCGAAAAGATTGGAACTACCCGAATTATTTCATTTTTCTATTAGTTTGACTGGACTAGTAGTGAGGAAGGAAAAGGGAGGTGGTGCTCGTATTTCCGGAATATGAACTATTTTTCATGAAAAATCAATTTTTTTGTCAGTAAAAAATTAGACAGGAATACCTATCACCGATCGATTCATCGATATAAATTAAATGGGAAAGGATTAACTCCACCAATCATGATCAGGTCATCACCACACTCGATTACCTTGAAAAACCCACGGTTTTTACTTTCCTCAGCCCACCAGAAAGGTGAAGGGAAAGTATTGCAATCATCAGAAAGTGCAATTTCTTAAACAACATCCTAAAATGGTACCAATTGACATCTGATCACCTTTCTCCACGTTTTGGAAAGGAGTGTATAAGTCCGTATGGATGTAATGTTGTATAAACGTCGTGTGTATGATGTACGTATGTGTTGGCCTTGTTTCCCCCCCCCCCCCTCCCACCCACACGATAATGATAAAAATTGGAGTGATTTAAAATATAGGATTGGTTTCTATGTGTATGAGGCAGTCGGAATCTCAGCCCTCCAGGTCAATCATTAGGGGAAGGAATTAAGCAAAACAAATGGAAAAAAAATCATTTTCAGCTCTTTTTTATAGATTTTCTCCTAAACTACGATGAAAAGTTTAATGAAATCCACAGGACTTACTCTTTCATAAAGTAAAATCAAGTGCCAATACCCGTCGTATTCACGAAAATATCCGGACTGCCAAAGTCAGCTGTAAATTCCACAAAAATACTCATTAGCGAATTTTCGAAGAAAATGAAGCTATTGCTATTGGCTTCAAAATTTTTGTAATGCAATTTTTGTTTCAGACCATTCTGAAACGATTCCTGAAATTTAACACTTTTTCATATGTATATTTATATATATTTATTTGTATATACATGTGTCACTCCAGACGATATCTGCCCGTGGGATCGAGATGAAAAATCCAAAAAAAAATTTAAATGTCAATGATATAAAAAGTAAGGCTGAGTTCGTTGGCCAGAATTTTTGGAGTACTCCAAGGGGTCAAATTTTCAAAATTTAGTTTCAAAAATCGCTAAAAAACGTGTTTTTTGAGGTTTTTGGTGTGAAATACCATCTTAGACATAGGAACATATGGTATATTCGGAATCAACGTGAAATTTCCTATAGGAATCGCCCACAAAATCAGTTAAAATTATTCTTTAAAAATTCGCTCACCATGCATTCGCTTTGTTCATGCTGCATGAATGAAACTTTTTTTCAAGTTTCTACGGGTGAGGTCAGTAGTGTGAAGCCCCGTTCCAGATGTTTTTGCATTCGAACGCAGTTTTCCCCACTAACCAGTGCAATTAAACTAAACATTAATATACCGTTGGAAAGCTCAGATCCTGAGAAAGTTTTTCCCGTTGAGTGCCCAGCTCGATAGAATTGGTTCAGAAGCAAAATTTGAAACTAATTTTTGAGCATTGAAAATCAACTGCTAAAGCGACCGCTGCTAAATCGCTGCGCCTGCGTTTGTGTCGTTTCCTTGAAGGAAATCTAACGCTCTTTCCCACGCCATGGAATTACCAATTTTGCACTTGATTGTAACTTAAGGAATTTTTGGCTATTTTAGTGATGTGAGGTCAAAGAAGAAAACAAAATCTTAAAAGTGAAGTCACCCAAGAAGACAAGGGGTTAAAAAATTCTAGGAGGCTTTCTGTTAGAAATTACCCGTAGAATAGATTCCCGAAGTTGGTCCCAAATTAACTGTAGAACAGCAATATCCAAGTATGGAATATAAAATTGTTGCTCCCATTGTGAAAGTTCACGATGAAAGAGGGCGAACACGGATTTTCAACAAGGCCGCTGAATTCGTTCGGAACTCGATGATCATTTTGAAATAGGGAGGATGTAAATCGGTCCACCAGTTGCACAGAGAACAAACAGAGATACCTTGAGTTTTATATTTATATGATTGTTAACCCATTTTCGGGTTGGGTTTCGGAATTCTTCTTTCCTACCCGTTTGCAGTAGCAAATTTCCCTTTATCGTTTGAATCAGGCGAGGAAGGTAAAGATGGCTTACATAACAACGAATTGCCTCGGTCTATCACGTCCTGTTCTATTGGGAATTAACGTTAATCTACATAGCAATTATCTCATTATTGTCATGGTTGGAGGGGGACTCAATCTCCGGCAATCGGGATCCATCAATACGGCCTTCGTATCCCATTACAGACAAATTAGCCCTGATATTCGAATAGGCTATTATGGGGTGGACTGTAATCACTAGGAATCTGATTCGTACGTATTCACCTAGGTACATTTTTCTTCGCTTCGGAATCGGAAAATAGTGGAATATTATTCTGATTCAAGTGAATTGGGGCCTTGTGGGTGAATATTGTACCCTAGGAAAAACCTAAATTGGATTCCATGGCTCAAAATAGAAACAAGTGTACTGAGAGACAAATTTGATAAAAACAAAGCTTCTCAAATCAAAAAAGCTAATTTGGCGTTAAGAATGTGCGGGACGTAGAGCTCGAGAAGCGTCCCAACCATGCCCCTACGCAGCCCTAAATCCTGTTCTTTTTATTTTTCAAGTTTGTGATTGTGAAAATTCCTCGATATACGTATGACATGCAATAATAATTACATACTTTATGATGTAAATCGTTATTTTAAGTTTATTAAATCCAGAGAGAACTGGAAGAACCAATGAAAATCCTGGTTTTCATCGGTTTCTTCCAGTTTTCTCTGGTTGGAATAAACTTAAAATTACGATTCACATCGTAAAGCGCGTAATTATAATTGTATAATATACATACGTAGTAGAAATTTTCAAAATCACGAATGTGAAAAATAATACATAATATGATGTATTATGATCATAAATAAGTGATGATTAATTTTGAGCTGCGCTCCCCGAGCCGGGCGTCCCGCAGCCCCTTGCTACGACAATAAAGTAGCACACCTCGCCTTCCTCCGTGCAATTTTCAGTGACCAACCACAGTTAATTACGAAATTGGAAACTTCTTCTTGACAACTAAAAGACGCTTTGGGCTATAGATTCACTCGACAGCCAGCAAATCCCAGGGTCGTTGGGGAAGGCGGTAGAATGCAAACTGAGAAAAGTCCGGTAATTCAGTTTTTGGGAAAATGAAGAAAGTCCCCGCGCGCCCGCAAAGTCAGGGCGCTTTCCTTCATGGAAGGATGATCCCAACGATGAATTACTGCCTTGGGGACCAGCTGAGGTGGCGTCGATGAAATTCGCGCCCATTATGTCATATTCATTGTGATGTTGAAAGAACATTTTCCGCATGGTTTTTCTTCCAAGTAGGTAAGTAGATACCTACATTTTATCATACTTGTATTATGAGCATTCAGTGGATTTGTCCGACCGTCCGACACCGAAAAAGTTTTCTAATGCTTTTCACGTACAACTAATCGTTGCTATGGAGAATATAAGTTCATTTTTTTCCACCCAAAAAAATCGTTCACCACCATGTTACAAGATTGTTAGGTGAGATCTGGTCACTGGATCGCAGTTTATTCACTGTTCCAAAATTCTTCATAAATGCCAGTGGGCTATTTTTCTCATCAAATTAAAGGTTTCTCAAAGATATGGATATTTATATTTAAAGTACGTATGTAAGAAGTAAAAATCGAAGACGATATAGGAGAGAAGAAAAGAAAATGAACTATTGCGGTGCGTATAGCCATTATTGTGTCTCCTCTGTACCTAAGTTTGAACGGATCTCTTCAGTTAAGGAACATCTTCTTATTTATTAATTACTTCTTACTTACTTCTTATAGCCCAATCAATATCCAGACAATATCTTCGTAATGCAGCCATTATCGTGGTTTTCATTCACTCCTACGTACCTATCGATCTATCATCACGTATTTACCTGGTATTCACAAATGCAAATAAGAGGATATTCCTTAACTGAAGAGATTCCTTCACACATACAGATGAGACACGATGATGGATCCTTCACCGATGAGATAGGATGATGGATACGCATCGCAATAGTTCATTCTCTTTTTTTCTCTGGTACCTTCTTCGGTGTCTAATTATTACCTACGTACTTCGAATGTAAATAACCGTTAATTTGATATGGAAAACATTTCATTTGATTTATAAAATAGTTAATTTGATATGTAAAGCCGTTAATATGATTTGGAAAACCGTTAATTTGATATGGAAAACCGCTAACTTGATTTTCGAAACCGTTATTTGATTTGAAAACCCGTTAATTAAATTTGGAAATGCTATAGACAAACATATTGAGTTTGACATCCGAGATCTGAAATTCGTCAGACGTCTGGAAAATCCAGCCACGACTTTTCAGTGTCTTACACAAAGACAAAAAACTTCTGCCAAGTTGGGTGAGCAGTATAGCTTCATCAATTTTGTTACATGGACGTATAGAATCAGTTACCTAGTGAACATTTCAGTGAAATTGGTAGAATAATTCCGGAGTTATCCCTATGATAAAAATTCCAAGGAGTCAAATTAACTGTTTCCATATCAAATGAACTGTTCACCAAATTTATTTACGTACCATCTGCTTATTTGCATTGGGGTGAATACGAGTAAATACGTGAACCTGTAGAAAGGTATGTAGGAGTGAATGAAAACCACGATAGCGGTTGTATTACGACGGTATTGATTGGATAGGCTATGCAAATAAGAAGATATTCCTTAACTGGAAGGATTCCTTCACACATACCTATTTACGGATGAGACACAACGATGGTCACGCATCGCAATAGTTCATTTTCTGTTCTCCTCTACTACCTTCTTCGATTTGTACTCCTTACCCACATACTTAAATGTAAAACCCCATATCTTTGGTAAACCGTTAATTTGATTGGGAAGACAGTTAATTTAATTTGTGAAACCGTTAGTTTAATTTGATTCATAAAACCTGTGATAAAATTTGGAAACTAATAATATAATACTGTATACTCATCCCTTCCAAAATAGATAGGTAAACGGAAAACTATGTTGTTTTAAATTCAAACCATAATAATTGATAGGTTTATATCGTGTCAAACCTGGAATGATTATTTTCTTGAACAGAAATGTCTTTCATCCTTCATGCTCGATATTATGATAATATATGTATGAGGAGGACGTGCTGTGTAATTATTCCACTCACCTATTTGATTTATATCGTCGTCCTTGTGTACCTTATATCAGCTTCGTGTATGAAGGCCCTGTAAAGAATGAAGGGAGAGATAACAAAATCTAATAATATTTGCGAAGAAAGGTATTCTTTCCGTGGCAATGCTCCCGGTGGCTTTGGCCCGGCAATTCCCACAGAACCGATGGGAACGGCTGTTCTAAACAACAAAAGGCTGGATGTATCGGTGTAATAGATATCGTTACTGGAACTCCCCCCTAAAAAATACACCCCTTCTTTTTTTCTTTTCTTCCAAATGTATTCTTACCCCAACACAGTAGTCCGAAGTCACCGATAGGTACTTCCTACTCCAAACATGGGCCCATTCTAAGAAACCGTTGTTCGAGTTTTCGTATACTTTTTCAGCCGTTCCTCTTTTTTCCCCGTTAGGTTTTCTGAAGGGCGGTCTCGCAGTAAATACTGAACGCCCTCCGGTACCTTTCTACGTGTCTGGTGATAACTTATGCGAGGCGCTTACCTCACCTGACGTATCCATCGCGCTCTGCTGCTATGCCCATTTCTTCCTATGCCACAAACCTCCACTGCTTCCTCTATCCGGAGCATTGCAGCGGAATTTATTTCTTACTTCTACCCTTAGGGATGGTATCTCCTCACTCCTTTCGTAGCCCTACAGCTTTTGTTTCCGTTTCTCTTGAGTGAAAACCAATAATGCATCGATCTGTTACATTATCACTAGAACTCTTATGTTTCTGCTGGTACATATTGCCTTCAACAGCCCACTAGTTCTCAATTACATATCTCTGCAAGGGCACTGAATGATTGGCAACAACCACACGAAGCTGTCAAGATGAGGAGCGAATTCGGAAAATTCCGTCAACTTTACCCCCAGTTTGGGAAGAGCAACGATTTGTTCCGGTCTTACACACGAATGAATGTTTCTATAATTCTGATTATGTAAGCGACCCGTTTTCAAAACGAGAGCTCATCAAAGCAACGAATGCTGAAACACAAATATGAAAACAGGAAACACTTATGGAAACATACCTATGTATTTCAGAGGACGTCCCATTGGGAAATATAGAATGGGAGTATTTGTCCCAAAACTGAACAGCATTCCAAAATCTATGATTACAACTATAACTACCCATCATGTGGCTCCATTTTGTGCCACCCCCTGATATCAGTCTGACATCACGGCGGCAGCTCATGGTGATGTCGGAAATGTCTGATCCGAGCAAAAGAAGAAAAACAACCACCCAATCCGGTTGAGAATTTAGGCCAAGGTACTGAACACATGATTGCTAAAAAATTAACGTTTTTTGGACCTAAATCCCACCCCCTCTGCTAATGCGAATTTCGAAATTCCGATGACGTGGTGCACAACTCACATATTTATGAGTTTAAAAAAAAAAACCCCCGCTCATATTGGTAACTCATTGGTGGCTCATATTGGAATTAACCCCTGGCGAACGCACCCAAGATGTTGTCACTCAAAACACGCGCAATACACCTACACATTCACTTGCTGGTAAGAGTTTGAAATATTTGTATTTCTTTACATTTTATTGGTGAACGGTGATATCATTGAGTCTTGCGCTGGCTATGTTAGAAAAGTCGTAAATGTCTAACGAAATTTTAGCATGGAATAACATGCTTCATCCATGACCTAACTGCGACTGTTTTTCCGATGTTACTCACGTACAACCAACCGTTGCAATGGAAATATAAATTCCTCATTTTCCACCCAAAAAAACACCCCAAAAAAATCGTTCACCACTTGTTGGGAAGCTCTCAACCTTCTACACAAACATCACACCACATCTCATGCTGCCAATTTTCCCCTCCTTCCACATCCTTCAAAGAACTACTGGATTTTTCACCTCCCAAAAGTGAAAACAATGCTTCTGCTACTTTGGTAGACCCGGAAGCAAAATTAATGTTTTTCTCCCATTTTTTGGCACACCCTCTGAGCTGGTACCCGGGGCAGACCGCACCCCCCGACCCCCTCTTACTACGCCACTGGTCGACACTTAATAATAATCAATTTAATAGGTCTTGGTATATGCTTATTACGCCCTGTGGTAGATTTCAATTAGGTTTGATATCTCCATGAATTGGTTCATTTTGTTGTAAAAATGGTAAATTTGCAAGAAGAAAGTTAAATTGATTGAAGATAGAATGGAAATTACCTAGTATTGTCCTCCAAAATCAAAATGTCCACTTTCTTTTATCGTTTCAGAGCGTTCTGAACAATTTTGGTTCCGTGTCTGTCTGTGGTTAATTCTTTGTCCCACGCGAAACTATGAAGTTATGGTCGGGTTTTCAATTTTTAGAGATTATGCGAGTTAGCCCCATGACGGTCTCCTATTGATTTCATCGCCGTCGAACCACTAGTAGCGTTTACGCTTTCGCAAACTTGAATTTCCTGAAACTGCAACTCCTCATTTCCTAATAGGCTAATTTCGTTCAAATTCAGAGTATAGTTAGGGGTTGGCTCCAAGACAATTACCATTAATTTTATCACGACTTTATCAGTAATAGCTGCTGCGCACGCGCAAACTTTAAATGTGTTTTCATAGCCATAACTCCGGTACTATCCTACACCAATTTCGGTGGAGTTTTCAGGGATTGTACGAGCTAACTATTGTTTGGGGGAGGGTAAGGGGGCTATCGAAACGCATAGGAAAAGGTCATGGAAAAATAAATTTTGCGGTCTGGAAAACCTAGAAGTCAGGGAATTTTTCGATTCTGTTTCCGATTCAGCAACCCTGTAACAACTCGGGGATAATAATAATTATAGGTAAGTAGATAAGTAATCATTGTGCACAAGAAATAATGAACCTCACGATACGCCGCATTACGGAAGGTACTTATCAGAAAAGTATACACATATCGGATTTTCGCAGATATCTCATGCATCTATAATGAAAAATAATAAAACGTTGTGTAATACTTTGTCTACTTAACGACAGCATTTTCCTCTTGTCGGTTACTATGCCTGATTTGATGCTTGGTTGTGGAAATAGTAGGTAGGTACCTCAATGTTATCAGATGATAATTCACTATTCAGAAGGTTGGAGTTACAATGGGTTCTTTCGACGTACTATATTCAAACACTGTAGAAAAATCGAATCTAAGCGATGGGCCAGTCCTTCTTTTTGTCTGCCTCTCCTTCCCTGACAAGGCTTGGGGAAACTTGCCAATGCTCCTCCCGTGACTCCCAATGGATTTATTTCATTTGTATTATAATTCGCTTCGGTTTTATTTATATCCTTCCTTCTCTATCCTCCTGGATGCTCTTGGAAACATTTTTGTCTGCGGTGCATTGCAGAGACCACGGGCAGCCATGTTATCTGTTCAATTTCATTACTCATACATGACACTATCCCACTCTTACTCGCAGTATTCCTTGTAAATAGAACAATCACATTCCATGGAAATTACATTCTTAAGTTCACTCTAGTTGAAAATACGAACGAAAGATACAGTTGCATCCAACAATTTACCCTTGATTAGAAACTCATCTTCCGTGAACACATAGACGATCCCTTGAAAAGACTACGGTGGAGCTCCATCAGGTACGTCCACTGAACTAATAAATCTTCCCTTCCACTCCGACTCAAGAAGATGCTCATCCGGCAGATCTGGAAGTTCACATCATGTACTTCACGGGGAAGAGCTCCAGCCTCCCAAAACACGAAGGATGCAGGTTCGGCAGAATCAGGCCTCTACCTCAACGTTCAACTGTTATCTTTCCTGGTATGAATGAGTATATTATGTACATGTATACTATACTATCACGCTCGATTTGACAATTGTTCAAGAGGGGTACCTATGCACTCTGGTGAGCAAATGTTCAATTTCGAACTACTCCCACGTTCTCGATCTGGTGAATCTACACTAATTTGACAAGTGTTTTCTGGCTGGATGGCCCCATTCCCAATTCCAAATTCCAGAGGAAAAATTTCCATTCTGTTCAGGAACAAATGGAACAATTGGCCTACATAACCTGAGAGCTGTATACATCACAGGTGGGCAGTGGTTTTTTTTTGTTCTTTGTACTTCGTGAGGACCAAATTAGTAGTACATTATTTTTAATCACCCATACCTAATACCACAATTTTTGATAGTCCATACGACTCCATTCAGTTTGCCATGATATCCATTCTTACCGTATTGTTGCCTTGAATACTGGGGTGGAGTCAAGACGGATATATTATGTGGGGGAGGATACTGTGTCGTTGCTTGCGCATTCAGTCTACTCTTTCCCAGTAATGCCGAAGTTTCCCGGAGCCGAGTGAATTACGGTGATTCCATTTTCATTATGATGCTGTATACGCGAGAAGATTTCAAAAAATCAGTAGGAGTGAGTCAACTCCTGTTTTAATTGCCCGAAGTGCACTCAGTGAGTCTGAACAAGCTGAATCGTAATCAATGTTCAGTTATGAATGGGAACCATTTTCCAAATTGCCCTTCAAACATCAGCGGAGTTGACGCGATCGTATTTCCATTTTCATCAAGTCGACTTTCCAACCTCTCCGGAGTAGTTAAGGTAGGAAGGTCGATTGGCAGGTATACTTTCGGATACTGCAGATTGATACTCGGGTATTCCTTGTACTGAAGAAACATGATTGTGAATGTTACGAAATACTTTTTTGCCGGCGTTTACAGAACTAACAGTGATCTGGGCATGAAGAATATCCTAATGGCAAAATAATAAACCTCTGTACGTATGATAGTTTGCAGCGCTTTCTTTTGCTCTATAGACCTTACTCTGGGCACTATGAATGGTTCGCAATTGAGGGCACTTCGACGCACACCCACCTTGGCAATGATGCTGAATAATGTTATAAACCAAAAATAGTATAATAATAAAAACGCCAAAATATTGTTTTTAGAATTGCCGTTACTTTGTCGGTTATACATGTGTTTTATCATCCTTGAAAATTACTCTTTCTATATCATAGAAAACCAAATAAGTGGTTAAGCCTCTCTGATTGACAAAAAAATTACCTCAAAAGATCACTAACACCCCACAAAAGTGCTTTTCTATGTTAGCGTTACCAGTTGAGAGGTGTTTTGGAGGTAAGCGGGAAGTTGGTGTAAGTTCAGCAGACAGGTTGGGACCCATAATAAAGATCTATAGGGCACATTTATGTCGAACCCTTTTCGCCTAGTGTCGTTCGATCGTTGCCTTTCCACGAGGGCTTTAAAATGCTTTATCTCTCCTCTTCCCCCAGTAAATGGTCTTTACGCTGCATCGAAACTGTTACATTTTTTCGTTCACTTTTTCATCCTTAGTACCTAGGTAAGTAGATATCTATCTATTCAATTGTGGAATGGGGAATCTCGGTGTTTCGGAATTTTGCATTTTTGACTTCAAACTCGGATTCAGCACCCTTGAAAACCCGTAAGTTCTAATTTTCAGCTCAAAATGTTCATTAAGTTGGCTGTTAAACGGGTAAAACCATCACGCGTGTTGTGATCTGATCTGCTGTTCTCAGAGAAGCGGAGGGTGTCCCCCAGGCGGGCGCGGGGTGGGTAACTTCTTTCCTACGGCACTGGTTTTTGCTCACTTCCAATCATCGTATTTCCCACAGGGCACACGAATGAAACGCTGCAAATTAGTACACAACGTTTTGTTATTTTGTGCATAGATCGCCCCATCTACAAAGATCCTATTGCTAACATATACTACAAAATATCTATATACCCCGAGGTTCAAAACCTTTGCTTGGGGACAATGAGTATGTACCTACCTACTTGTACTTATTTTTATCCGAGAGTTGTGTCATTCATTCATAACGAAATTCATTAAGTAAATAAGAAAGCTTCTCAAAGTAAACAAGGACCTTGGTTCGGTGAAATCGAAAAAAGTTGCATGATCAGCTGATCTTTGAACGGGGATTTGTGATACTCGGGAAGATTTGCGATTCACACTCTTATTTCTGCTCTTCTGCACGAGGTCTCATTCGACACTAAAAATTGTGTTCTTAATCGATCGGAAAAATATACCTTCCTATTTGAAGTTTTCGAGCTGGGGCATTTTGAAAATTGCATCCCCTATTTTTGATCTTTTAGAGAAGACTGATCGGTAACGCCAACTTCGGGGTACAACTAGACCCCAAATGGGGACGGTATACCAAATTTTATTAACTTTGGTCCATGTTAACTAAGGAAAGTGCCTCGCACGGCGGACGGACTTTTTTTTTTCGATTTCGAATTGTGCGCATCTTGAAAGGTAAAACAACAAATATGCTGAGGGGGGAATTTTTTTTCGTGCTCGATTCCAAAGGTTTATTGGAATCGCGGAATAGCGGTACCAAAATGGAATAGCGGAAACTGCCCATTGGCTCAATTTCGAGAATGTAATTTCCACGTAAAATTACGTATGCAAAGTGGGTGTGTTACTTACCTAGGTAGATTCCTCGTATGTATTCAATAAAAATTCACTTACTTGTTGATGTTTTTTCAAACTGACAAACATCAACACGATAGAGACTTTGTTCTATATTATGTTGCAGTATTTTTTTCTCACATGTATTCATGCGCCGTGACTGCCGATGACCCAACCGCGGTTTAATTCACTGGGAATAATATGGAGACCCGTATCCTCAACTACACTCAACGTTTGAGAAGACTTGGGGCATCAGATCGTGACAAATTGATGAATGGAGGATTATACGTTTGTACATAAGCAGAAGTTGATATTAATCCGACAACGTTGAAATTTATTGGGAACCATCTAGAGCTCAACACACACAATCCCTGCTAAGACTGTAATAAGTTTGTGTCAAGGGTTTGTGGGTACAAACGAACAAATAGCGATGATGAAATAAAACGATTGGGAGAAATAACCTGCTGTGCTTGAATATGCCCCGGCATCCACAGGTCCAGTTGAACGACTTAAACGAAGGGTAATCAAACACTTCCATCCTACTAACCGATTCCCAACCGTACCATCAACTCACTCACTCATCAGAGTAGCAGTAAAGCACCTGTTTCAAAAATACTCGTCTTCTCAGCTGAATTTTTTCAGTATGACGACTCAACGTTTTGTAAATCTAGGTACCTCTAACTAGGATCCTGGTTTTCCTGCTGAAACATTGCCATATGTTTCCTTTCTCTTTTTAGTACCTACCGTTGCTCTTCATTAATCAGTAATAAACGTTACTTGCCCGCGTATTTTTTTTTTTAGGTTTCTTCAATCAATGAAGCTTTTGGAATCGACCAAGTACATTTTTGTTACCCCCCCATCAAACCTTTTTCTCGTAATTAAATTCATTAATGTTACCTAGGGCCTACTGTAATATGTTTCGGTGAAATTTAGAAGAAAAGCTTCGGGTGAACCGGTTTTGTATGTGTAGAAATGTATCTATCCATTTCTATTAACGTAGTAACGACCGCATCATTAGGTTTCCGTCACAATGAAATGGAAAGTCGTGTCTCCCCTTTTTCATCTGACGCGATGAGAGTCGGATCTAGTAAACGCACTTCGCAAGCAAACGTCCTTTCGGAAGGAATGCATGATTTACGAGAAGGAATGGAGGGAAAGGGAAATAATGTTAGGATCCCAGCTTCGTCTAATGAGTCCATATTATGAAGTTCCCCACAGACGCAAAGAGCTTAGGCACTATAGTGCTGCAACGAAGATCTGCCGTGAAAGGCTGACTTTCATACAGCCACCACCCAGTTCGCCCCCTGTCATTCCTGTTTTATACGACTTGGACGAAGAAGCTCAGGAAGTGGCGAAGGCTTCTTGATTTACCGCCATGCAACCCCCTACTGTGCTCTTCCCACCAGTTGGTCCGGGGTAGGTGGATAAGTAGGTTTTTATTATCACTGCTCCCATTATGTGGGGCATGTCCCTTCCACCAACGCCCCTTGCAGTTCCATGCATCGAGCACAGAAGAGTCATATAGACATATTATATAATTGACCAACCAATAATATTGTTGGCTGGAGACCTCTCTTCTCGTTTCCTCCTGTTTAACGTACCTAACTCTCCCTTCTACAGATTTTGGTAAGTTTTGAGTTGAATCACTGCTGTCTGGTTACCTATTGATTGTGTGAGTCATCTTCTAGTTAGAATATAAGAATAAGTTATTGAAAAAATATGTTTCATGTTGTGGTGTGCTCGTTGTACTCACCTAATGAAACATTATTCGCGCAACTCATGATAAAATTTCTATGAATTTATTAGGTACCTATAAAGTAATTGTGATGTGTGACTCGTCGCATTGAGAATTTTTCACGACTTGGTAGGAACCTATGATATTATATTATTAAAAATATAATCGAAATGATGTTGATGTTATCAAAACTGTAAGCAGATATTGATCTCCTGAAATCGCATTCACTATGAACGATAATAATTATTGAAAGAACAAATTATTGGCTGTTGTCAAGATAGTTGAAGGCTATTTCAAAAACGAATTATCAGATTATCACATTGATGAGACAACGCTGTTATTTTACAACTGTTATGGACAACAGTTTTTCTTCCACAACCAACAGCCTGTTGTAGTTTTCTGAAAATAGCAATAACGCCCACCACTAATAAGAATAATGTATTACATGATGGGGGCAACCTTTCCTATTCTAACGCACTCAGCTGTGCTTGGAAGTGAAGGATAAAACGAGAGTGATATTTTGGTAACAAAGTTTTGATCAACATGGAATAGAGTCTGCTGGCGGACAACCCTGTTTTGGACATGGGGCGAATCAGCGAAACGCATTTAAAGTTGGATCGAGTCGTGGATGCTAGGGAGGGGCGCAAGGTGGATTTATCGTAGAGCCTCAGGGCTAACAACATCTGTCTGCGGTAGTGACAAGGAACAGCCATCAGACTGAGCAAGAGGGGGATAAAGGGATCCTGCGATCGAATAAGGGAATCAGAGCCCACGTCGGAGGCTCGCCCCATTGGCTGAACCTCTTCGCTAAAGCCACTGATTTACTTTCTCATTTCCCCCTCTAGAATCCGTTATAAATATGTATGGTCGAAGAACGACGATTATTGAAAAAACTACTTTGCTGCGCCGATTAAGAAGTATACATGACATAAACATACTTATATGAAGCAGGCATCCTTGTCATAGACCACTCACATTCTAGAAGTGCAAAACACTCGTAATATCCAAGATGATGGTTTCTCCTAAATGTCTGTATGTATGGACTCAAAGTAATCATAATCTCATCTGGCTTATCTACCTTTGAGACTGTTTGTAAGACCATTTATCTCGTTGGATCCAATGTCTCGTTGTATTTTAACTCAATAATATTATTCTGTAACTCTAGCTTCATGAACTTACCCTGTTTCTTCCTGTTTAATCGTAAAGTTATTTGACAGTTCATCATACAGAGTTCATTCTTCTAGCTTGCATATAAGCCAAAGTTCTGAGGCAAAGCCTGTTTAAAAGCACAACAGTGTACCGTCCTAGGAACTCTAGTGTACCTACTTATTTTTCGCTTGAGCAAAACCTCTCAGTAATTCATCCTAGGGAGTATAAGCTGGAAAGGGACACTGCTGACTGATTCGATGTCAATAATACACTACGTCCAGAATCAAGATGAAAATTTTTCAACTCCTCCTCAATGATTGATGTTTCCGAAACATTTCAAGATCAGAATGTGGCTTTTCCTGATTTGGGCCTGATTGGTCTTCGAAGCTTGGCGATAGTCATTTACACATTAACAAGTGGTAATAATTTATTGATGGATGAATAGTTTGATTATTTTCCCTATATTTGATAAATTTCATTCCCTCATCATAGAAGCATTCTACACATTATTGAGGTAGGAATACTTTAGGCAGTAATTGTGCCCAAGAAATGATTGTGAAGCTGTAATAATTATGGTAGTCGGCATTCACGATAGAATCACTGACCTCAATAACTGGAACAAGTATATGGTTGATAGTTTATTATAACGAGTCTAGTAACCAATGGGATCTTTGCAGATGGGTGATCTACACCGAGAAAAATATAAATAAACACAAAAGTTTGTTATTACTATATAGAACACCCATCCGCAAAGATCCTGGTACATAGTAAGTAGGTACCTACCTTAATTTTATCGCGAGGTTCACAATCATTGTTTTTTGTATACCTACAATAAGTAGGTACTTACCTACCTGTTGTAATTTTATTACTTATCATCTGAGAGTGGAAAGTAGGTCATTGTTGGTCTTGTAGGTCTGAGTGTAGGTCATTCGTAACGAGGGTCAGTAGGCGACTAAGGAAGCTATAGGAAGCTTATAAAATAGTGAACAAGAAACTGGATTAGTGAAAACCACAACAAAAATTCATTTGACCAGCTGATCTTTGAATGGAGAATTTGGCTTACTCTGAGATGCACACTCGTCTCTTTGCTCTTTTTTCCGTTTAACTTGTTTGGAGATAAAGGGTTGGTCCTACAGAACTCTGCGAGGCCTCATCCGACGCTAAAAATTATGATCTATTCATAATCGATGGAAAAACATACCTACCTTCCTAGTTGAAGTTTTCGATATAGGGTGTTTTGAATATTTCATCCCCTAGTTTCTGCCCCTTGTAGAAAACTCACGGTAACGCCAAGCTCAAAACTATACCCTAAATGGGGCCGATAAACCAAATTTCATTGATTTTGGTCCATTGTAACTTTTAAGTGCTACGGACGGCGGACGGACGGATGTTTTTCATTCAATTATTGTATTTTACGTATCTTGAACCGTAAACCCTTGAATTTTGTGCGGCGACAAAAACAATTTTTTTCATACTCGATTCCAAAGGTTTATGAGGTACCTACCTAATGAGTATCAAAATAATTAACCAAAATGGTTGGAATTTTCAGTTTTGCGTTGTTCTTCCATGGCAATATGAAGCACGCTACCCATATAAATGTTCAGAGAATAACTTGGTCAGAAACAACACTGTTTGAGCAAGAATAGTTGCTGAAGATCATAGAACTGGGTGGTGCAGGTGCAGCCCCCCCCCACCAAAAGCCCACATGTCCGAGTTATTCAACAATAATGCATCGTGATTTCAGAACTTCTTTTATTCTCATCAAGTGAGAGTAGATTCTAACCATCAAACTTTTTGTATCTTAAATTATGATGAGATAGAACCTACACAAACGAATGAAGGAACGGAACGATATATAGTATGATATTCTCAAACGGAGATTAAACTGTTCACAAGAAGCTCTAAATTAAAATTAAACTGGATAAAAAGCTAAATTCTTACGCTCGTTGCCCCTTGTTTCCCCGAATGAACTCGACAGAATAAACAAGTTGGTGGAACGACTTTCTCATTTACTGGATGGGAAGGAAGTGGAGTGGAGAGTAGTCCATGTGATTCATTACGCGGTGGATTAGAACCCGGACCAGTTCTTCTGTGAGGGAAAACCTAGTCACCTTCTCTGGCGCAGACCCGCGACACAATGGAAGTCGGTCGTTGTGGTTGTCATTGGACACTGGTGGGTACCTTCTGCTCCAAAGTCCCCCTTCCCTCTGTCGTAATTTAATAACTCCTTTCCCTCTTCCGGCTTCCTGAAATCCTATTATTGTCAACATCATTATAGTGTTACAGTCGATAGCAGGGCTCAAGGTTATGGAGTAGGTAAGCTCAGCTAGCTATTCTGATAAGCAGTCGACGATGGATCGGAGATATCCACTGTTGGTTAACAAACGTTTGTTTTTGTTGGTTGTTAAGGGTGCGCGCGACGACGGGCTTGGGAAGTGCCTCAACCACGCCCCAACTCCGCCAAAATCCTATTTATTTTTTTACGTATGTTACACAATAATAATTACATACGCCAACCATAGCATTGTTGAACCAACCTTTCCTTATCAACTAGAACCCAACGAACGGTTCACGGAATACGTAAAACAGAGCAAAAATAATAGTGTAATCGTGACAGTGATTCTTGTGCTTTTTTCAACTCAGATATCTGTCTTGTTGCGCACCACTTATCCTCATTATCT
>JAEMON010000003.1:29943135-29954466 GCA_030264115.1 Lygus lineolaris | reverse complement strand
TTCCAAAGGTTCATTATTGAAAATAATAAACCAAAAGGCAAATAATCTAAACGTACACATAGATAACTAATCCCACGTCAGTGTTTCAACTAGGAATTCAAAAATCATATTTTTGCGTAATGTGGGCCAGTTGAGTGACCAGGTTTTGAACTTCAACATCACGGTCTTTCAAGCATGCAATGATACTTACATATCATTTCCAAGTCAAGTTCAACCTTTTCCAAGTCAAACTCAAACTTTTCCAAGTCAAATTCAACTTTTTCCAAAACAAATTCAACCTTTTCCAAACCAAATTCAACTTTTTCCAAGTCAAATTCAACTTTTCCCAAAACAAATTCAGCCATTTCCAAACCAATTTCAACCTTTTCATAATTATCGGCAAAATGTACACAACTGTGGATGGGGTTGAAAACTATGGTCGAAAAGAAAATGTAATGCGTAGGTTGTAATAAATCGTTTATGAAAAAAAGTGACATCTCTTTTAAAATGAACAAGTTTTGTTGTATCAATAGCACTGAAAGAAGAAAAATTAACGATTTCTTCCCATAGGTAAAACTAAAAATTAAATTTTTAATATTGAAAGCACTGGGCCATCTCTGCCATCAGTGGAGAGGCAGTCGAGGGAGCAGTAGCATCATGTCCATGAAGTAATTCGTGCAATCTGTAGCTGTAATCGATGAGACAGACCGTGAAATTACGTCGCAAATACACATGTATCATGAGTTTGAGGATGCTCACTCAGAATACCACGAGCAGTGAATTTTGTTTTGGAAAAACATTCTACTCCTTCCGAACAACATGTTTCTGGAGAGGGAGAGACTTACAACAGCCGTTGCCCGTTGACGTTACTGACTACATGAGGGCTATGAATTCTGATTGTTGGAGAGTGTGCTACCTCTCTTCCAACCTCGCTTCCAACTTTCTCGTTTTAAGTCCTCTCCAATCATGACTATGTATGCATTTTTGGGCTCGACAGTCGGAGAGTCTGCTGAGGCTTTGTTTTCGTTAACATCCAAGCACCTATGTCCTAAAAATATAGACGGTACCTACTTTTGAAAAAAAAGTAAAATAAAATACTTGGGAAAAGATAATTATGTAAATTGATACTCTTTTTACGTTGTAAAAACTGTAGGACCCACCGTTCGCTCCCTTTAAAGTCCTAAGGTTTGAGCGGAAACAAGAGTGTGGATCGCAAATCTTCCAGAGTAGGCCAAATTCCTGTTCAGATATCAGCTGATCAATAATTCAACTTTTTTAATTTTTACCGAATAATTTTGAGGAGGATTGAAAAAAAGTGCTCGATTCCAAAGTTTTTTTAATTGAAAATAATAAACCAAAAAGAGAGG
Organism: Lygus lineolaris; assembly: GCA_030264115.1. Taxonomy (NCBI): domain Eukaryota; kingdom Metazoa; phylum Arthropoda; class Insecta; order Hemiptera; family Miridae; genus Lygus; species Lygus lineolaris. Next base: position 29,953,120 of record JAEMON010000003.1, on the reverse strand, counting down.
ATGCGCTCAACGTAATTTCTGCTCGTTCTCATGAGTAATTAATTCATTGAATACAGCATCATTGTTCAGTACACAGGTACCTAAGTTTCATGATAAATACTTAGCTAGGTACTGTTTCAATAAAATGAATGTCAATATGTCCAACTAAAGTATGAGGTTCGCGGAAATCCAATTTAGGTAGAGAGGTTTCAGTGTAACAAACGTAACATATCGGTCACTTCATTCTCGGCCTTTATAAGCAGCTCTTTGTCAACTTGTCAATATTTGATTCTGTTGGTAAACCTTCATTTTTACCAACAAACCACAAATCTCTCTCCTCTCTCCACTCCCATTCTCTCAAGCGCCAACCGGGAGGAAAAAATCCGCGAACAATCATTCGTACGGATGTAAATTCCTGTTCGAATAAAAATGAAATACGTCCAAGCTGTTGAGTTGGGATTCGCAGCCGGACGGTGGGTGAGAGGGTGTAGCACCCGCTCCGTCATGAATAAAAGCAGATGTCAGGCTTTCCCGGGTTTGATATACGATTGCACAGAGAGAAGTGATGTTTTTAGAGAATGATTGATTGAGCCCCCCATTTGTGTGGCGCATGCCGTTTGTTCCATAAAAGAGTTTGTTAATGATACTACGGAGGAAGGTTGACATAAAGAATGACGAATTCGGGATGATTTTTTCCCCTTTTTTGCTTTCAAGGGAAGTTACGTATTCATTCCGTCTCAGGCCCTACTGAGCAGCTATACGAACTTCCCGAGGTACTGCGGAGAGAGGAGGGAGGAAGATCTGGATAATATGGAAGGGATATCCATAACTGCTATGGAGGATCCAAAAAATTCGTTTGACAATTCATCCTACTTGATGTCTCTCCATTTCAACGATCAAAGTCGATAAGGTATTGAACTAAAGAGGAAGCTTCACATTTCTTGGACCTTCGAAAAACGGAGTCACCCTTGTTAGTGTATTCTCCTATTATCTTTGTATTCACAACATTGAAGTCATATGACGTTTCAAGCTACAAAGTGAAGTTTCATCCACGTTCATTTTTCGCAAATGTGATGTTTTCCAGATCACATTCACAAATCACCTCTCCACCTACACTCTTTCTTTTTTTACTCTGGTTTTTGCGATAGAGCGGACATTTTGATTTTGTACGACAATGAGGTTATGACTGCGGATGTTTAGTTGATACTCAGGTATGTAACAGTGTTTTGCTGCGAAGACGGTTCATCTTTTTAGAGTTTGTCTCTTGACCTTCAATTATTTATTCTTTCAATTCACAATTTTCTGGTTCTTAGTATCTTAAAGTTCATATTAATATATTTACTCCGTTGAGGAGATACTTGAAATGGGGTATCAGTATCGGCCAGGAAGATGACCCTCAAAGCACGAATTTCGATTCTTCAGAGGTGTGCCTCAGTCCGTAGCTTGTGAATGGCATTAAATAGAATAAAGAATGTACGCATGGTTTAGAGAGTCGCATTTTTGACCTCAAATTCAAGTTTTGAACTCTCGGAAACCCTCATCCACCAATTTTCGGTTCAAAACCTCGTCTGGTTGAGCCAAATATATCAGGAAAGATGAACCTGACGTCAGAACTAATTGGGTATTCACTGCCTTCTGGGAGACATTTCTTCCTGCATAACTTGCCAAGTCTCCAAGACATGCACTCCATTCCATCTGCATCCTCTCTGACAATTCTTTCTGTTCGTCCTTCACACTTCCCCATGACTGCAGTCCGCTCAGCCTCCCAGTACTTACCTTGTTAAGTCAGCCATAATCACTTGAATGTCTGGGGTTCGTACCGTCAATTCTTCCCCAATTCCTGGTTCTTAAATTTCCGGGGGTTGCACTGACTGCTCCTCTATAGGTTGCACTATCACTTCTTCCCCAAGCCCGGTTTCTTCATCCCTATCCCTAACATTATTCACAGTGTTCAATTATAGTCTATTTCAAAGTTTACAATTCACACAACTTGGGAAATGCACCACTCTATCCTACTGTAGAACGCCCCACTTCTGACACCAGTTTTATGATATGGCCAAAAGGAAGATGAATAGAAATGAAAATTGTTATTATTGAAGGAAACACTATCTATATGTCTCAAGTGTCCCAAAACGATAAGTGAGAATTATTTTGGAAACTATAAACAACATTTTATCCTGTTCGTCAAGCCTAGATCTTCACAACCTAATAATACTTTTATAATATCCTCAAAAAACAGGGCAACAGCCTCCCCTCCCCAATCATGTCTCTCCGGCAACATCCTCCCCCTTCCTCCTCTCACACCCCTGACGCGACTGTTGTATGTACATCTATACCTATTGACTGTGAACTAGGCTCCTCTCAAATTCTTGGCGTAGAGGGAATTAATTCTATAGCCCATTTACTGAACGGTGAACATGCTTATCTTCTCTAATTTTCTGCTACTCCTGCCTACCCGGTGTCAGTTATTGCTTCCAAGTTGCTTGCCTAAATGTATACATCTCACTTTGATCTAGAGGTGGGATGCTAGAAGTGGATTATTCCACCCGAGTCATAACGCCTCGTGATGTAGTATGAGTCTCCTCTCTTCGGGATGTTGCTGTATGGAACACTCGATGAGCCCTATCCGGTTTCCTCCCTCTTCATCCATAACAAAATGATAACCATTATGCTTCGCACGCTGCACCCAATCAAAGTTTTAAATCATTATTTCGTCGGGTGCTTGGAGAAAGAGATATAAAGTTCACTTTTTTGGCGAAATTACCTTATACGGATATATAGATGGAGATATTCTTTATTGTACTGCCGTACAGGTAGGTATGTTGTACATTGCCAGAATGGGTCTACTTGTATCGAAACTATTTTGAGGTAAAATGTAGGTGCATCATGGGAGGTCATGAGGGTACAAATGCCACCCCCCCCCCCCCCCACCCCTCCACCACCAAGCCGGCGGGGCGCCACCCCTACAACTTTTTGATAAGGTTTTGAATGCATTTTGGATTTCTAACCTTGATGATGACTATAAATAATTGCCTAATGGAAAGTTCCCCGAAGAATGTTCCTTATTCTCAATCCGCTGAACCGAATCGTTACTTTTTGCTCTTTATTAAAATGGAATAAAGATCTGATAGTATACATACTCGACTTGCTAGTCTTCCGGTTCATAATAAATGGGTATGGGTATGACGTGATCTGATTTTGATCGTTGAAGGGGAGTGGATGACAGGTATGACCGTGCCAACAACAGCAATTGCACTTCGAGTTTCAGAAATGGTGATGTCTGAACCAAGCTCCAGCTGTCGTGGCGTATCCCCCAAGTCGTCACATGAATTATTCAAGGTCGTACAGCTATCCACCTATCGACCTATGCGTTTCACACGTCCCATAGTATGGTAGTTCGCCGCGGCCTTTGCTGCGGTCACTGAAATTATGCCCTACAGTAATTACAGGTTGGCCTCTTTTTCTTCGTGTATGGACGGTATTTGCGATGTAGCTTCCATGATGTGTGAGCCACTGGTTTGAATGATTGCCTTTGATTATTCCTCGTTGAACTGATTGAACTAGGTACATAGCACACCAGTTGCAAAAGCAAAAGTTTATGTGCTTGCACATTTTTATATTATTTATGCCACAATTTGAAACCATAAGGAATATGATAATAAATGCATTGTAATACCTGCCTGGTAATTAGTTACCAATAAACAAAATGGCTGAATAGTGTCCTCTTTTGGTTTATCATTTTCAATAATGATAATTATTATTTCATGTGTGGAATGAGTTGGTACCCACCTGTAATTATCATGGTCCGAAAGTCGTACGTCCTTCATTAGGTAATTCATTATCCAACTAAGGAAGCTTATCAAAGTAAATAATGCAACTCGAGTCGGTGAGAAAAATATATTTTATCAGCTAATCTTTGAAAATGTTTGGACTACTCAGAACGACACACTCGTGTTTCTGCTCTTTTTTCCGTTCATCCCAAATGTTGCTGGGAGCAATCTGTTGGTCCTACAGCGCTCCAAAACGACGCTAAAACGACTGGACAAGTGTGACGAGTCTGATTCGACTCTGAAAATTGTGATCTATTCGAAATCAATTTGAATCGATGGAGAAACTGTACCTCCCTATTGCAAGTTTTCGAGCCATGGTTTATTGAAAACTATTTCCTTCCACCATAGAGATGACTTACAGTAACGCCAAGCTTCGGGGCACAACTAGTCCCCAAATGGGGCCTTAAAAATCCCCATTCAAAAACTAGCTGATTAAAGGCAATTATTTTCTGTTTTCTCTGGATCGAGGATGAAGTTTACTTTCATAAGCGTCTTCATTTACATAGGTACCTACTTAATTTTGATGAACGAAAAACAAGTCGGAAGTTGTAACTTTTAGACAATAATAATTATAGGTAATAATAATTACCTCTTGTGGAAAAGTGCATAATTTATATTTTGAAGCCATTGCAATAGCTTCATTTTCTTCGAAAATTCGCTAAAACCGTTGCATGCAGATATCATCAAGCATTTGCCTTTGATAAACAGATTGGAGTTTTTCTACAATCCGTTGCCGTCTATCTCAACTTTGTTTTGGTCAGCAAAGTAAATGGAGGTAATTATTCAAGTCCATGCCGCCTCATGTGACGTCCGACTCGGGTTTAAGCCCTCGCCCCCGGTCGGCGAATAAAAATGATGGCTCCCCATCTCCCCTCCGACCTGAAACGGCTCCCCTAAAGTTTTCGCACCCCATTACATCCCACGGTTAAATAGCAGCACAAAAGAGACGTCAACCAACACAAATGACGTCACTATTGAGAATTTTACTGCTCGGAAAGGGAAGGAGAGAATGGTTTGTGGATAAATCACATTATTGTATTTTTATTTTTTTAGGGATATGAGATTGGTTTGTATTAGTTGTTGGTATTCAAACCTTGATGATAAATGGAAAACGATAGTGGTAAAAGCCACTCACACTAAGAATATGACTTTTTATGAACATCAATCTGAAGTGAATCATCCTTGTTCACACATCTTCAAGCACAGTTGCATTATCATCTGCCAGTGTTGATCAACTCGTCTGAGTGACGTAAAGCAAGAAGGTAAAAGGGATTGGTCGGTGAATGCGGAGTATCGAAGAGTGAAAGCGGTGAGGAGGGGGGGGGGGGGGGGGGGGGGGGGGGGGGGGTCGGTGAGTTTTTTGTACACATTTTTTTGTCACTGTGCTTTCATACCATCCACTCGATCATCCGTTCGATGAACAACTGGTTCAAACCTGTCATAGTTCATTAATTTTCGATTAACATTCAGTAGGAAATTATAATTGTGAACGACAGTATTATGATCATCCAAAGTGAAAGATCTTCGAATGGGCTAAAGGAGAAAGTGCTTAGAATTGAGAGCAAGAGCTTCCCATATCTATAATACCGATGGGTACGTACCTACTTGAGGATCGTGAAATCCTACTTTCCTCGTTTCTTTGGAACAAAAATGATTTTGGGCTGTTCCAATGGTCCAAAACGTTAATTTTCTAGGTTTATTGATGTTTACGGTGGTAATTAGATTATAGGAACATGGGGTATCTCCGGAATCAGCGTGAAATTTCCTTCAAATAGGAGCGGAGCATAGTTTTAGCGGGAAAATGACCATTTCCGACCACTCTGCGGCGGCGGACCGAAAACTCAGAGTGCGATCCAGTTGTTCTATATCGATGGCTCTGAAACGTCTATGAAATCATGCATTTCAACGACAAAATGTTGTGCATCGTTTTACATTAAATGCACCCAGCCACTAAGTACTATTTTGTCTCAAAATGTTGAGAAATATGGCATTTGTGCATCATAAACTATTAATGAATTTAATACCTAACAAAAATATATAAAATATTAAAAAATATATATACCTACATAGGTTGGAGAAAATCCATGAGACCACGAATAATAGAATGTAAACGGACTGGTGTCTTACCTAAATAAATAATAACTCAAGAAGCATATTATAGCTACCTATTTCCGTAATGAACGTGTTAAGTCGAGGAGAGAGGACTCGCTTTGAATCTGGAGCGGGTCAACATTGTTGACTATTCATACAGCTCTACCACCTTCATGTTTTATCCTAGCAAGGATGCTCATAAACTAAACCTCACCATTAAAGGCAAAGGCACGTACTTGAAATTTAAATAACGAGCCCGAGTTTAATTAACGGTACAAATCAACTTTTTTAGACTCTCAACTTCGGCAAAGGATTAACAAACTACCAGCTGTGTTTGTGTTTCAGCTGGTGAGTTTGTCAAAGGTATAAAGGGGAGGTAGATTTTCAACGAGTTTAGTTTTGTGTAGAACAAAATCTCCAGCTCACTTCAGTTTCGGTATTTATGTTGAGTGCTTTGAATGACAACAGGTCGCAACTTCACTAGAACGACATAAATTGCAAATTTTTGAAAATACCGAGAATCGAGTATCAAGAATTGTGCAAAACCACAGTTGGACTGATCCATTCTCATGATACTAGTATTCAATACAGCAGTTCTCCAGTTGTCGGTTGCCATGAGATACCTTGCTAAAATTTGCTAAAAATAGAGCGTGAAATCTATTAACACCAACTTCTAGTTCGGCACTAACAATATTATAATTCGGGTCATAGTCCTAGTCTTATTATATGGTTCCGATGCAGAGCGAGGGTTTTAAAATACCTGGATCTTTAATTGTCGGGATTAATAAATAGGTACCTTTGGTATTTACCCGGGTGAATATATAAATTCAGGGTATACTCTATTATAGGGCTTCCCTAAGTGTGGTCCGCGGAACCCTTAGAGGATACCTGCTATTTCTAGGGGGTCCATGACCACCTTCGACCAAAACTGGAAAATAATGAGTAAAATCATCATTTGAAAAAAGAAAAAAAAAGAAGAAGAAGAAGAATTTCCCAGAAGCCAGAATAACTCAACTTTTGTTCGAGTTTTTATTAATTATTACCTGCAAATTTAGTAACTGAATTCTGTTAAAATTTGTATTTCTTACCGAAAGTTGAAATTAAATCCAACGAATGTTGTTGTGTTCCATGTATCACACCCTATCTATCAAGGTACTTAATCGAGCGGTGATACCTCGCTTCTTCATACTACTGTGCAACGACTACGTGGAATACTCCCACAAATCATAAAGTCCCTGATGAGGCGGAATAAGGAACAACATGTCGGACGAACAATTGAAGAGGCCAGATTTTATTCTCTTCATCCTCAACCCTATACTTATGATATGAATCCAACGAATTGATATGAATTGCACTCGAATTATGAAGTTACAATTCTCATGGGCTTCGAGCTGAATTTTAAGATTGCTGTGCGCTTGACTGAAAGGGGGTCCGCCGTGGATTATCACCTGAAAGAGGGGTCCATGAGCTAAAGCGTTTGGGAAGCCTTGCTCTAGTACATATTTACTCCTCAGACAGTGATTTAAGAAAAAAATGCTGCAAATTATTACACAACGGTTTATTATTTGCTGTATAGATCGCCCTTCTACAAGGATCCTGTTGGTACAATATAGTAAATACCTACCTATCTATCTATCGCGAGGTTCACAATCATTTCATGGAGTCAATGAGTAGGTATCTACTTGTAATTTTTGTGTTGAGAGTTGTGTCATCATTCGTTCATGTTCAGTTCCTGGTGGGTCTACTTTAATGACGCTACCTCTCTTCCGAGTCGGGCCTCATTACTTGCTGTTCTTAGAGTTCATCCTCTTACTCCTGCAGAGCTGACCTGCGCCCAGGTAGGTTCAATTTAGTTGACGCACGAGCAGTGAATCGGTAGTAGCCATTTAGATTCACCGATCCAAATGTCGGGTAAATGCCTACGAAAGAAAATTAATACTGAAGGGACGAAGAAAAACTGAACAAAAGGCATTTGAACGAAGGAAATCATTATCCTTGGGCTAATGATTTGTTTTGTGACTTCGTACAATAATATCATCAGTAAGAAGGGGAACGAAGAGAACATTGAGACGATTACAATACTTTTGCCCAAACTCTTTCCCATTGCCAGTATTGTTGCGACAGAATAGAGATGGTGGTAGGAGTTGTCGGGTTGTTGCTGGGGGAGGAAGGATATCTTAGTGAATGCTTGGAGCTGGGATGGGGTGATGAAGATGGCGTAGTGTCAAGGAGTGCGGAGTAAATTAAGGTCATCTCGCTTTTCGGGACGAGAAAGGGGTGCTTTGTATTCTCATATTTCATTTCCATGAATAAAATGAAGTGTTGAATCACTCAAGGGGGAAAATCAACACTCTCCTGAAAGATACCTATCGATCCGTTAGTCTTTCGGATCTTCACTCATATAGCACCTTTTTGGAAAGCCCTCATTAAGATCTTTCAAATTACGAAATCAAACATAACCAGCGATGCCCGAATCCTGGGATTATTCATGTTCTAAGACATGGTGATATACATAGGAGAGGTTTACTTCTATTGCAAACATTAGCTATCCATTTAGGTATTTTAAATAAAATATTATGTCGAATTTATATAAATACCTACCCACCTTGAGTTCGGTCAAAACCACTTATTATAAAGTAAATTGTAGAAAGAAGAAAAATTTGAGTCTGTGAAGGGGGATAAAGTAGATTTTTTCTTTAGGTAGTAGAGCATTGGGGTCAATCGCGCAATTCAAGAATATCGTCCCTTAAATATTCTCTATTCCGTGATATTGATTTTGAGGTCAACCGGAGTTTGCTTAGCCGCTGGTTTGTGGTTTTGTGGGTAAAGGAGGAGGTCTAACGTTTGGATTAATTTGTATTCGTACTCACTTCTCAACAGAACACCCTCGAGAAATGTCCTTTTCCGGCCTCGTGATGTCCGATTTATCGATCGCCTCTTGTTTACCATTCGTCATTTTTGCATCCGACACTAATAGGAATAATACCGTAATAGTATTAATTTCCTTGCTTTTGATAGGGATTTGCATGCCATAAGTAAAACCTAGTATTGAAATGAATTTGTACGTTGAGTATAAATAATGAATAATGACTTTGTGTTTGATGGGAATTTAAATTTCCGGTTTGTAACGTCCCTACCATTGTTCTACGGGCGCTAACAATATTGTTAATGTACCTTCTTGTTTCAGTACTAGGATGAAATAACAAATTTGATTTCCAATGAAGAGTATGTAGACATAATAAATACCTACATAAGTTTCCGTTATTTCCCGTTGTTCCTACATCTGCCGTGAGAATTTCGAAAGAATCGATGTTTTCCGCAAAGATGTAGGTATTTCTATTGAATCCACAGTTTTATGAGCAATTCTGTATTTTTTAATTTATCAGGACTCCTTTCTCGTCGGTCATTCACAACTAACTTAATTTATTCTAGGTGGTCTTAGGTTCCCAAAAGTATAATTAAGTCGAATTAGTCGGCTGCTTAACTTTATAGTTCATGGATGAAATCCCGACTATAATCATCTATAAACCATAATGAATAATGTTAAGTTGCGCCTATTTGCAAGTGGGACAGACAATACGCCATCAACAATGCCTTTCGGATTCTATACTTCATTAATCCTAGCCTTAACCTCACCGTGAGTCTCCCAATCGCATTACCCAAATCATAATGGTATTAATTTATCCTTTCATACTTGCTTACCGTAAAATAATCCTCGTATCTACGCAATTCAGAATTCGCTACCAACATCATACTGAATTTTTACTTCTCGCCTGGGTAGGTACATATTATAATCCACCACACTCCAACGCCCTCCAAACGCATCTCTCTATTCTACGAAGTAATGAGCTTATCCCTTATCGTTAGACCCTCCCGCCCATCCATAAGATATGTTGTATTAATGGTCTTAATATTATTGATGAGTCACAGCTACTCCTCTGCTGGAAAATGCAAACCCTTCCCCGCTTCGATTGTGTACCCTCAGATTAATAATATGAAACTGATCTAAGTGCAAACAAGTTCAGATAATTCATATGACGGATTAGAGATTCTAGGACTTGCTCCCCTGTGATAAGCTATTCGAA
>JAEMON010000003.1:29898961-29909799 GCA_030264115.1 Lygus lineolaris | reverse complement strand
AGGACTTAAGGGTTGAACGAAAAAAAAAAGCAGAAACACGAGAGTGAATCACAATTCTTCTCGAGTAGGCAAAATCTCCGTTCAAATATCAGCAGTTCAAAAAAATGCAACTTTCTTTCGATTCCACCGAACCAATTTTGTTGTTTACTTTCAGAAGCTTCCTTAGTTACTGAATTTCATTAAGAATGAATGATACAACTCTCCGATAATAATATTACAAGAAGGTACCTACTCATTGACGCCAAGAGATGATTGTGAACCTCGCGGTAGTTGGGTATTTTATGTCAATAGGATCTTTGTAGATGGGCGATCTATACAGAAAATAATAAACCGTTGTGTAATAATTTGCATCGCTTTTTACTCTAATACCTACCTAACTACAGACTAACAATCCACAATAATTCAATATTACTACTGTGGGTACGTTAGTAGCTCCCTTATAATATATACATAATGCCAAAATTATAACGCAAATGTGCTTTTGTTTTCAGGTAGCTACGTGCTGCTGTGGAGAAGAGGGGCTTCTGTCTTGACGGCAGATAAAATCATGGTGACGAGAGACACGAGGTTCAGGCTCGTGGATGGATTCAACCTAGAGATCAGCAACGTAGCTCCTCAGGACGCGGGAGACTACGTTTGTCAAATAGGAGATGGAGACAACCGCGACCAAATACACACGGTTGAAATACTTGGTGAGATATATATTTGAAATAAATTATAGGTGCTTCTTTCGGTAGATCAGGAATAATTCCTAGATGGTAATAAATTACAGAGTTTTCAGCAAATTTTACATTGAAAAGTTTAAAACAGTTGAAGGTGAGAAAATAGGGATCCAGCATGACTCGAACGTTCAATCCTTTTGGATTTCTAGCCCAACATTTCCGGCTGTGGTCCGGAGGTTTGTGGGTTCCAGTCCAGATGCCGGAGCCACATATTTCTACCTTATCGTATCTCAGACCCTATTCCGCCTCTGTTCAGCATACGTAACAAAATACTAACTTATCAATAGTGCAGGAGAGAAGTCATTTGGAACTGAGATAGCTGGTGTTGTCAAATTGGTGAATTTTTGAAGTACCTGCAGATTACGATTCGTCGCAAAAATTTCATTCAGAAACCTCTTGAAACCCGAAAACTGGTTAAAACTGGGATAGCTGGTGTTGCCATTTAAGCGACAAAATATTAGATTACTCTGGGAAATAATGAGTGGTTTTTTGAATTATATAATAAGTAAGGAACACGATTCTATTCGCAGTGCTTGAGAAATAATTAAAGTACAAAATTCCGTTTATTTTGAAAACCTTAAGTTCTCAGACTCGACAAAGTAGGAGGGTAAAACCAGGTAAAAGGTTATAAAACCTGAAAATAGCCTTGTATATATTCATAACAATATTATCTCCCTCAGAAATAGAAGGGTGGGTGTCTATGAGAGGTTACACCGAGGGTGGAAAATTGAATCTGCCAGACCAAGGGGTAGGAGTGATTAGTTATACAGTATCCTGGAAATAATAGAGGGAGGAAGCGAGGGGACCGAAATGAGTAGGAGTGGAGAATGTTGAGAGGTTTGGCGGGGGGTTGAATTAGATGCCTTTATAGGTGTACGGGTATTGTCAACCCTCTTATTGCAATACAGTGGTACATGAGGAAGTGGGGGGGGGGGGGGGGGGATGTTGAGAGCGGTTTTGCTCGGAATTGGGTTAGAGACATCGAGAATGGGCTATAGGGAGTCAAACTGATTTGCTACCCAACCTGCTAATTCACTGAAGGGAAAGGGAAGATGAATCATGAGTCGGAAGCAACTAGTGGAGCCGGTGATGAAGCTAATTCGTTTTCAAACATCACTCTTCAATTTAACGGTGAAGGGCTCTTCGCCTTCATGCTTTATGCACCTTCCAAGCATCTGAGATTTTCCGATTAAGATACTATATTCACAGATGTTAAAAAAAAAACAAAAAAAAACAGAGGAGTATAGAAAAACGGGGTATTCTGGGCCACCTAACTTGTAGAACCCATAAAATGCAGTATAGAATCCCAGCTTTCCTTCTCGCATTTTGTCATTGTTTATTCCCTTGACTATCCTAGTTTTAGGATCTAGGTTAATTTTCAATTTTAAGTAAATGAACTGAAAATAACTTGGAGCGAAAATGTGCTTTTGACCGTCATTATTCCCACACTAGTGGATAAATGTGGTAGGTACCTAAGTGATTTCCTGATCTAAAATTTTTACATTTATGAACTTATTAAGTTCATTGAGAACTGTTATCGCCTCCGCTCATCTAGGCCTTCTTGAGTTCCCGAACCCCTTCAATGTTTTGTAGATCAAACGATAGGTGCACATCCTTGATTCATGCATCAGTCTTCTGACGGGTTCATCCACATCTATTACGAATGCCTTTGTATGCACACCTCATCTGCTTTCGAATTTTTTCGAGGCAGCAGAAATCCACTTTCTGGTTGTCCTACCAACACATCTTTTCTGGGGTAACCAAGGATCCTGCTGGATTCTTTAACAGTTGGTACATTTTTCTATAATTTCAGACCGAACCATCGAATAAAAGAAATTAATCGTGTTCGGTGTATTGAATTGCAGCGTACCGGCCAACATGCTCGTACAACCTCATATTATTCAAACATCGTGTGCGGGGACTTACTTACCTACCCTATATAATATATGTAAACATAAATAGTGGATTGCACCTACTTGTTGGACATCATAACCAACAGTTTGACCTTCATAAACCACAGTTTGTCCATCATAAACCACAGTTTGACTGTCATCTACCACAGTTTGACCGTTGTTAGTTAATACTCCCTTGTTTTTACCACCATTACCCATTATGTATTTAAGTGTTATTGAATTGTTGAGATTGTGAATTTGTTCTTCAACCAAATTTAATCAACCAAGTCGGAAAAATTATCCAAAGAGCCTATAATCAATATTTGATTGTGGTTGTGGTTTAAACTTAGAACATTATTAAACATTATTATTTTTTTTTCTATTTATTTATTTTTTATTTTTTTAAATCTTCAAAATCTTTTTGAATATTTGGAAAAAGAGAGGAAGGATTCTATTTGTTGGGGGTTGTAGTTATTGCATATTTAGAAAGTGTTTGAGACAGTACCAATCCATGATCTGAGTATTAGTCCCTTAATCGCAGCGACTTCTTGAACTTCATCTGATAATAAATTGATGAAGTTTGATAGATAAAGGAGGCAGTGGTAAATTCCTTGAGCAACAAGTCTTTTTTTTCTGCTCGGCCTCTCTTCAAACTCCCAAGTTGAGTCCACCGTTTCCAACTAGAGATAAACCCCAACAAACGAGAAACCAGCTTCGGGTGAAATCGTGCGGGAGTAAGTGCCTGGGAGACCGACCATGGCTGTCTGTTAACGGCAAACGTCTGCCCCTCTTCCTCTAATGGACCTGCAGCTACTGCACTACACGGGCAGCGCAGGTGGAAATAATTGAGTGAGCTACAGGAGAGCTGAAACAGCGTAAAGGTGCTTTGAAACGCACTTGGGCGGCAACTGCGGACCGATTGGGAAATGCATTATTTCCTCTTCAAACTCCACGCTCAGAAAATACTGTTCTCCAATCAGCGGTAATTTTGAACTTCGAATGTACTCGTATGTAATTTTGGTTTATCATTCTCAATATTATCAAATAATTTTATCCATAGATTTCAAATAGAACACAATTTTTGTCGTCGAACGAGACCTCGCGGAGCACTAGAACCAACCGTTCCCTGCAAGGCCCCAAGGGTTGAACGAAAAATACACTCCCAAGGACATGGCACAGAAGCTTCCTCGTGGCCTTAACAGTATGCCACCATTAAATTTTTAGAAAGCTAGAAATGACCGGTTTGCCATGCTCATGATGATAGGATGCAGAGCAACCAAAAATTAAAATATCTTTATTTTCGGACAATATAAAGCACGAGTGCAAAAAATATTCGAGCCCGCCATTTAACCTCACGCAACGGCTAAAATTCGCCGGGAAAACAGCGTTTCTCTAAGTTTGAGCTTGCGCAGTAGATATTACTGATAAACCTTGATAAAATGCATGGGTCTTGGGTCAGCCCCCAACTACTCCCCGGGTTTGAGCGAAATCGTTCCATTATGAACTCAAAAATCGGAGTTTCAAGAAATTCACGTTTGTGCATGCGCACACGCTACTAGTGGTCCGATGGCTGATATTAATAGGACACTATCTAGGTCTCCTTTTGATCTAGCTACTCCTTACAATCTCTGAAAAATGTTACCGCAATTAGTCGAGTAGTTCCAAAGTGTAAAGAGTTATGGCAATGAAACAAATTTCTAAATTGCGCATGTGCAGTAGTTATTACTGGTGCAATCGTGTCGAAATTAGAAGGTAATGGTAGCCCTCAACTACTCACCGAATTTGAGCGAAATCGGTCAATTACAAACTGAGAAATCGTAGTTTCAGGAAATTCACGTTTGCGCATACGCAAACGCTATTAGTGGTCTGATGGCGATGAAATTCATAGGGGACTCTCCAGGGTCTAACTAGATTAATCTCTGAACGTTTCACTGAACTTGGTCTAGTTGTTCCGTAGCTACGTCCATAACGACAAATTTCCATTTTGCGCTTGCGCAGTAGCTACTACTGACCTAATCGTTAAGAAATGAATAGATGATTGACTTAGAGTCAGCCGTCAACTATCCTCCAAATTTAAAATAGGTCAATTAGGAACTGAGATATTGGGGTTTTAGGAATTTACGTTTGCGCATGCGCTCACGGTACCCGTAGTCCGATGGTGATGAAATTCATAGGGGGCCATCACGGGGCTATCCCGCACAATCAGTGAAAATTTTTATTGAAATCGGATCAAAATTGTTGGCTGTGGCAAGGAAATGTGGACAGAGAGACGGACAGACAGACAGACACGGAACCAAATTTGTTCAGGAGGCCCTGAAACGCAAAATTCAAGTTGAAATTTTGATTTTGGAGAACAAAAATTTTTTCATTTCGAAAGTGAAAAAAAGCTTCCGCTGCCTTGTCGACTCGGAAGCAAAACGATGAAACAAGAGTGTGAATGGCAAAATCTTCCCGAGTTGGCCAACACCCCGTTCAAAGATCAGCTGATCAAGTGCAGCTTTTTTCCCTATTTCACCGAATCGAGTTTCTTATTTTTTACTTTTATAAGCTTCCTTTGTTATTTTACCTTTACCTCTCGGATAGTAACAATAATTACCAGTAATAATTATTGTTACTGGTAGGTACCTACTCTTAGTATTGAGTACCTACCAGTAATAATGATCGTGATCCTTGTTGTACAGTTTCGGTAGGGAGGTAGGTAGGTACTCACTTATATACGAACATGATCTTTGCAGATGAGTGATCTTTGAAGGAAAATAATAAGCCGTTGTGTGATAATTTGCAGGGTTTTCCTCTATAACTATTTCTTTCTCTTCCTTTGTTTCTTGCAAGGCATTACTTTCCGAAAGTAACATTTACAAAATGCAAGTTTTTTGGTAAATAGCTTTCGAATTTATATAATAGTTATATATTGTGAAGGTGGAATTCTCGTATTTACTTCACGCTCCCCAGTTTACAAACTTGCTGGTTCGCACCATTCTCAGAGAACAGATGTTCGAAGCCCCCTACGTCCCAAGTGCCTTATCCCTCCTTGACTTCCCGTTAGCGTGGACGTCAGCGTTGTCTTATATTTCCCTGTTCCCCTTCGGAAATGACGTCCTTCCGTCACCCTTCTTAGAAAAATCCTTTAAGAATTCATATGCCTTCCACCCTACAAGCCCTACCATGAAGGGTGAATGTAATAATATCGACAGGAATAACACTTATCGACGGGAGGGGAGCGGATTCTTTATGCGCTATTTAATATTATACGAGGGTCACCCCAGTCTCCTTTCTTTTCACTATTACGTCGTAGCTAATGCCCTACTCATCTCTTTTTAAAGTCCTCAATATTTCATTTACATGGTTAGTATCTACCGGAGTAGGCCGTCTTGCGTTCCTAAGACCCTTTGCCTTGTCTTAAATAATTTCGTACAAGGGGAGATGTATGGCCCTGCAGTAAATTTTGTCCTGATAAACGACCGCTGTTTTTCCGTCGGTTGAGCCTGCTGAGTCATCAAACTGAATTCAGCAGCATAGCATCTAACGGGGAACTTGCATATTTACATCTGTTCTCTGAGAATGGTGCGAACCAACAAGTTTATAAACTAGGGATCGTGAGGTAAATACAAGAATTTCATTTTGATATAGTATTATATACAGGGTAATCTGCTCGTAGATGCAAAAAAAATTGCGTAAAACCGCATCAAAAATGGAGTGAAATGCCGCCAATCGCATATTTTTATCTCAATCCGTTCTTGAGGGATACCGTGTTTTTTGTATCCTTTTAAACTCACATTTCTCCACTTTTCTTCCCTTCATTTTACCTTTTGACCACATTTTTGGAATCAGCGGTAAATTTTCTGTAAGTATGGTGTACTGCTATCCTCGAAAAGTACTAGGTATCTAAAGATCATAACAGCAGCTCAAACATAGACGGATTTGAAAAAGTGAAATTTTTCAGAATTTTTAAAAAGTTACTACTCTTCTAAAAAGAATTCTGGAAGCTGGCAAATCTCTTGAAAACTTCTTCATTTGATATGATAAGCTTTCCAACGGCATGGTCAACTTTGCGATTATCTCATTTCTTCGATGAAATATTCAAGCTTGAATGCAAGAAAACGGGCACCTCAAAAGGAGGAGTTTAATCAGAGGGTACAAAAAATGTAAGAGAAAAATGTAGAGAAAAATGTAAGAGGGTAGAAAAAATTGTGTCAACCACGTCAAATTACAAATTGAAATCAGGTTTTCCTGCATGGTTGTACAATGGGAATGCACTTGCTGCACAGCACCAGTGTCGTGCTAGATATCCTGACCGACGGGTTCCAGATTCTCGGGTATTCACGGCAACTCATCAATCATTATTGGATAGGGGTTATTTTGCCGCACAGTGAGCTGAAGTTGCACTTGCACAGCGTCCTCATGATGTAAGAGTGGAAGATTATGTGCTCGATAGGGTGAGTGAGGTCGGTGGGTCTGGTGCTGTGCAGCAAGTGCATTCCCATTGCACAACCCGTGCACGAAACGAATGTCGGCGTACTCGCGGTTAGTGAACCGTGCCATTTCTAACATCAAACTGCATTGGGAATAACTTTCCATCAACGTTGTGGTTCAAACAGGTGGGTACACGAATTCATTTACACCGTAATGCGTTGATTTTGAACCTTAGACCAGGTTCACTACTCCCTTTGATGACAAACAACTTAAAATCGCCCAACGGTCTCTTGCATTTAAACAGGGTTTCTTAATTACCTACGCTTTTAGGTGAACATTCCGGTTTTTCAAGGTTTTTGAAGATGCTGGAGGTGGTGAAGATGGCGAAGAAGAGATGGCAGTGTATTGGCTTCTCTTTTTCTGCGGTACATTCTCTGTAATCACAGCTACGAATTCATGTTCTGGTTTCCCATCATATTTCGGTTCTTCTAGATTGTGGCTTGGACAACCATTTCAAGCTGAATTTCCGTTCGCCTGCCACTCCTGACGTCATCTGCTGTCCTCCTAAGGGAGGATCAGAATTTGTTCTGATGAATTCGCTCATCACCTTTCGGCTACTCATTGCCTCACCCCCTTGAGTGGAGAGGGGTACACCGATGGCCCGACGTGAAAATACTGAGATGTGTGGTCCCAGCCATGCAGGCGGTCACCCATCCAAGTACTAACCACGCCTCTGAATGCCTAACTTCGGTGATCTCACGGGAACCGGTTTATTCCACCAGATAAGGCCGTCGGCACATTGTATCATTATATACCTTAGCCATTCATAGTAAGTACCTACCAAAGTAGTTACAACATACGCCATGGTATCGATATAGGTATGTAATATTCGTATATAGTATAGTAGTACGTATGTACTACTACTATGTGCTGTACTACTGTAGTATGTGTAGTAGTTCGTATGTAGTATAGTCGTATAGTATTCGTAATATTCGTTTGTATAATATTCGTCATAGATATAAATCTCATATACCTAGGTATCTCTTTTTAAACAACAAAATTTACCTTTTGTCTTGTTATTTGGATATACGTAGTGTCCGTATTGCAATCCAACCGAAAAAAAGAAATGTGAGGGAACAACGCTTGGGAAATATGAGGCTAGGTAACATTTTTCTGTTTGCATCAAGCTACTGATTCTCATGGATGGATTCGCAACAGCCTGGAATCGTACCGTAGGGACGGCCCCTTCAGATCACCGCCCGGAGGGAATAAAATGGAAAAGAGAATGAAATATGGAAGGGGAGAGGCATATCAGGAAAGGATCAAAACCGGGAGATGACCGGGAGATGTGAATATTATCGAAGAATCTTCGCTTGCATAATCCCTGTTTGTTGCGCATTCTGTAAGACACACAAAGTGGATTGTATCCAGTAGTATTGAGTGAGGCAAAGAAAACAGCCAATCGTCTCCACTGTATCCAATTTCAATATTGCTTCCTTGTTTACCAAAGTAGTGGAAGCATTGTTTTCACTTTTAGTTGGTAAACATTTTTTCCTGCAAAGTAGGAAGTCTGCACGTCATTGTATCCGATAGTCCTCGCAACAGGCATAATTTCCACAATATTTGCATCCAATGTTGATGACATTTTCAAGGATTACGTTGGTGTAGGAACCAAAGATGGAAAGGCGTGTGGTGCTTCTGGGTCCACAGAGTGGGCGGCGGCTAGTAGGCGTCAAAGCATATGATGTCAAGCATGTGGTGCCGCCGCCGCCTTTCAAGGGTACCGCCGCCTCCTTTGATGTTCGCCGCCTTCTTTCTGATGCTGCCGCACACGCCATTACGTTTGTTCGTTTCCCCCTCCTGTCCCTGAATATGATGTACCTCAGCTTGCCACCGGAGTCAGTTCTAGGTTGGACGCTTGACGAGAAAGTTGCTTTATGAAAGATACGAGTATTATTCTGTTGTGATTCGGAGTTGTTTTGTTTTGAGTTTCGTGTGTATTACTGTGTGTTACTTGCTTGTCTGTTGAAATAAACGCATAGCTTTCAAAATCACTTCATATTTTCAATCAATCCCTATAGTTGGTTAGGACCTAGATGGTCCCCTATGCATTTTCGATAGCTCGCGGATCAGTTATAGCATCTGCGTATGTGTAAACGTAGTATCTCCCAAACGTTGGTTTGTCGCAACCTGTAGTATTGTGTACCTACTAGCTACGAATTGAGGTTTGTCTATGTCTACGCGATATCAGTGAACGCAGAATAAAAGTGATCGCTTCACAGGCAGCTACCTCTATAGCATGTCAGCTATTATTATCGTAGCTACTATTATTATATTTCGCTCAAATTCGGACCATTTTTTCTAATTGGATTTTTTTAGGATCAAATGTTGGATGATCCCATAAGATTTCCATCTAGATCCTGACAGTGATCCGGTGGCCATGAAAAATTCTCCTCACATCAATTTCTTACGGCCTAACGAACCAATAATTTACCTCAAATATGTTGGATATTTGGGGACTGACCCCCAGATGATTTCTTACTACTCAATAACTCATATCGTAGTAGGTACCTAATAGATTGGACCACTTACCACTGTCATCAGTCACAGTGCTTGTCAAAAATCGCCGGTCTATCATACATTCGACAGGCACACCGGACTTTCAGGGTAACGTACAATTGCCTGTCTATAATATGTTCAAACATCAACAAAATGAGAGGATCACATAATTTTATGTGATAATAATATTGATATCAAAAGTCGAAATCATATAGTTGTAAAAACGAAACTCGAATTTATGATAAATATGCAGGAATCATACAAATTGACCTTCGGTGAATTTAGAAGCTGTGCCTGTTTCAAGGAACCGGAAGTGGTGCAAAGGAAAGTAACTCCCTGAGAATTGGTATTTGCCTCATTAAGGTTTGAAAAATCGGGGTGAGGGTTGATGACGGAACTGGTTCTTGAAGGTCCGGAGAGAGCGAAGCTTATCCTTCCCATCTACTTCCACTGAACCAACACTGAGAACTCGCGGACCCCCTCGGAAAAAGGTACACAGACATATTTTTACATGTAAGGTAAAAAGGTACATAAGGTTAGAGTGACAGGGTCTCGATTTGTTAGGAAACGATGAACACACGTTAGTTCGTCCTTCTTTCTTAAAACCCAGCAGTTCCTCCTTTTTTTCCCCATAGCCATCACATTCTTCGCCCTTTCCGCGAACGGATAATCCTCGCCAGCCCCTCACCAACCCATACACTTTTACACACTTTACCCCTCTCTCTATACCACCCTTTTCCTTTCTACCAAGACTTTATCCACTCCCCCTTAGTTTTCCCTCCAGCCCTTGTAATTCCGAGCGAACCTTCATCCAAACGGAGTGAGTTATCGCGTGTCTTATTTGTTCGGATCAACGCTTCGAACCAACTTTTCCGTTCGTGTTCCGCGTCCCATCAGGATTCCTAAGGGTAATTAATGTCGTAGCAAGGGCTTATTTATCGGTGCGAATTGTAAGTGAGCTCAGTCTGTGATTACCTACGCTTGCGAGACGTCCTATTCGTTATCGGAATTTGCAGTAAATTAAATCTGTTTAGCAACCTCCTGATTCCTGATCAACAGACAGTTCGAGACAACAACGAACATGGAGAGC
This sequence comes from Lygus lineolaris, assembly GCA_030264115.1. Lineage (NCBI taxonomy): Eukaryota > Metazoa > Arthropoda > Insecta > Hemiptera > Miridae > Lygus > Lygus lineolaris. Next base: position 29,899,123 of record JAEMON010000003.1, on the reverse strand, counting down.
ATTTTTGGGAGTGGAAAGTAGATTGATTCATCGTTCTTGGAGTAGGTAGATACTGAAGTATTTCTTAAAAGCATTTGTTTTGTACGTGAATTAATGATTCGTAGGATAATATTGTAATTCAGGTGACCTGGAAGCAGGATTGCCGACTCGCAACCCGAAAAA
>JAEMON010000003.1:29792183-29803287 GCA_030264115.1 Lygus lineolaris | reverse complement strand
AACACGTTACGATTTCATATAACTATATACAATTCTGCCTGTCGTCCTCTGTCATTCGTCATGTTTTGGATGTTCCAGCCGCAAAACCAAGACTTTCTAGTTACTGACCTCTGCTGTTCTCACGGATGAACCTATTATTGGAAACACGGACTCATAGGAACCTGCATCAGTGAAAATTTTGCTATCAATGTGCTTCGATGAAGAAAAAAATATGGAATTCCCTTTTCTACATTTGTATATAGTTACCGTTTTCTTGATGTTCTGACTGGAGTAAATGTGAGTGTTATTAAGAATAATGTGTGAGTGAATTGGACTTGAGTTCAGAGTGATTGATATGATGCAGGTGATTTATTCTCAATGTAAATAGATTGTGGAAATCTTCGGAGTTTACCGAAACTTTGTAGCACACAAACGGATACCTACATTTTTATAGTTATTTTTATGCGTATTCATGACATTCCTTTGCGGTGCATGAGTGTTCAAATAGGATCAACACCCTATTAGGACCAGTGACCCTTGGCAGATCTTGTCCTGAACCCTCATCAAATAGTCCGACGTTTGTGATTGTTAGGCATCAATTTTCGTCGCGCATGACATGAGTTGATGAAATTGATATAAAACGTAGGTACATAGGTACTACTACCCCTTCCAATGTATTATGAGCAACTTAGGCTTGTAGTATGAACGAGGCAGAGAGGCATGCCATTATAGTATCTCTTCAGTATTCTTGATTCTAGAAAGTATCGTGAGAAAGAAGTGGTCCAGAGTTTTAATAACTACTGTGTGGTTAAGTATTATTTCTGGCTTGAAAATAAGCTTCCAAGATCAGGGAAGAATCATGAAGAATGTACCTGTATGCGACCTCCAATCGTCACACCCGAAGTTGCTCAGAACTCAAATTTGATACCTATTTTTGTCTAATTGGAAATACATACACGGTAAAAAAAATAATAATTTTGGATAATGAGCATTCTCCTATCCAAAATACCTGACTCTGCTTTGGGCCAAATGGGATTTTTTACAATTTTATCCACTAAAATGGATAACATGTATGAAATTCCTCCAATAGTTTAAGCGGTAAAGTACCTAAATGTAAATATTGACCCCTTTCCTCTACCCCAAAAATAGGTACTTTGCCTTTTTCTGGTCACCTTCCCTTTCTCTGGTCAATGAGAACGGATTTTGTTATTGTGCTTTTCAAAAGACGATTCGCAATCCCTTTCCCATTACATTTCTTTCCCAATCTTCATGCACCTCTTGAAGGTAAAAATCGTCCATTTTACTACGTACATAAGTCGAGAGATAAAAGTAGAAAATCTAAAACAAAAATTGGAAGCAAAAGAAGAGAATTAAATGACTTTTAGTGGTGTTCGTTCGTGTATCAGAAATCTGAAGAAAAAAAAAGGATTTTGTGAAATGTAAGTATGCAGAAATAAAATATTTTAAATAGCCTAACCGTCACTCCACATTTTCAAAGAAATTTCCGCGTCCCAAACAGTTTTTCTCCCTCTAACATCCGCATTTGTTTCAGAATATACGGTACCCCTTTATTATAATTTACCTCTCTGATTTTACCCTGTGACACCTCCAAAGCGGTTTTTTACTTAGCCGTCAATTAGCAAAGTTGGGAAAACTTGGTTTCCCAGGGTTTCTTCTCGTTTTTTTTTTTTTTTTTGTTTTTTTTCAAGTTGCTCCTCAGCGACTCGTTATGGCTAGAGCTGGAAACTCTTTGGCGCCGCGTCAAAGTGTTTTCCACGAGGTCACCGGAAACACTGGTTATTTTTGGAAGGAGGATTTTTCTCTTTGTAGGTCTCGAGATACATCTTGAAGAAAGGAGAGAAAGTGTACAGTCTACTTTTGAAGTCTTCTAAGTTTGCTGTTCTTACCTGGATCAAAAAACACTTTTTTGTATTTCTCAAAAATGGATCTGGGAAATGCCGTCGAATTAATTATAATCTACCAAAAAATACTAACTCACTTCGTTCAGAATGTTTTTCATTGTAAATATTATTGAGGAATTTTTAGGTGAAAACAAGAAATAGTTTGTAAAAAAAAATCTAGGTGTGATTCGACCCTTTAGTAATCCACGCACGATACCTTAAATTTAAAATTCCAAAATAGAGGTATATTATTTGTTCTTAGACCGCTCGAAGATATCGAGCTGTTAGCACACCGACGAGCAAATGTGGGTGCTTTTAGGTTCTCCTGTAAATAGCTGTCGATTTTATTCCTTCCTTCATGGAAATTTACGTGGAATAAAAAATATTTTTCTATATGTGGTAATAGCTATTAGATACTTGTAACGGTCTGTCCTGGATTTCCATGTTCTCTCCACTGTGTTTGTCGAATTCCCCCTACTACATGTGTTTCGTAACATGGGTATCGCATTTGAGGAAAAACCAATGTAAATTTTATGAGTGAATGAAAATGAACTCCTCTGGATGTTTTAGCTCTATCCTATTTTCGTGACTAAAATAGGGTCATCATATCGAACAAAAGCGTTCGGATTTGAAATGCATCGTTCAATTGAAGTCAATCGAGCGAATTTTTGAAGGAAATCAGGCTAATGCATTGGGTAGGTCGAGGACGAAGCTCTGCATTCTTTAGTTTTTTAACCATTGCGACTACCACCAACACCATTTTATGGGGCAAACCACTGCAGTGCGGACATCGGTAAAACAACAGTACCTACTATTTAATAAAAACTCCCAAGTATTTTAATATTTTATGAAGAATATAAATTTTAAAAAGCTCGAATAAACAATGATTAAAGAGTATTATTTGGTAATTTCTCGAATAAGTACAGGGTGGTTCACGGGAAAAAACGATTAATTGTTTCAAACGCATCGTAGGCGAACACGCGGTGAACTAAACCCCACCGTTCCATAATGATTTCTGAATGGCACAATAAGAAGGTTCGAATGAGGCCTTTTCTGCCTCCTACCACCGTCCTGAGCCCAGAAAGGGCCGCCTACTTTTGGGTCTATTCCCGTGACCGTGAACCTAAAATTACTTAACAAGTAGTATACACCTATTTGATTGAGAGTAATCGATAAATGATACATTATTTTATTTCCAATTTTAGGTATAAAACCAAAATATAGTCTACTACTGAACGAGGCGAAGCCCTACTCGGGGGGTGCAGGGATCGCCCCTAATTACCTGCAGGGACTTTTAGACACACGACATTTAGAATAGAATAGAATTACAGAATAGAAGTATTTACAAATTACAAAACATAAATATAATGGACAGTTGGATTTAAGCTTAGCTATAGTACTATTTACTGATAATTGGTTGATTCATTTTTTATGCAACCCTCCTCATACAAAATTGAAGTGAAGATTCAGGAAAATTACACCAAAAACGTGGTAAACAAACTTAATTCATTTTCTCCGCATTGGACCTCCTCATACGCCATCAAAACCTTGATAACAGAGTGGGTCTGTTGCCAAACCCCAACTGCTGCCTGGTGGCCAATTCTTAAATCAATGGTGGTCTTTCAAAAAAAATCGATGTAGAGCTTTGCCGCTACCAACCCTACGGTAGTTAGCATAGGTACTAATCCAGTTGATGGCCGAATTCTCTCAGAATATTTCACGAGGCCAACAATTTGGGAGTGCGGAAATTTTCTTTATTTAGATAGATACTTACCCAATGTTGATATCTCTATCATTTCTATTCAAGATTTTATCATTCGTACACATACTTGCGTTGTTATGGATTCAAAAATGATGGTCACGTGACAATAAGATGAAACCGGAGAATGAAAAAGTTGTCGATTTCAGCGAAAATAATAAGTTGCAAAGTTAAATCGATTTTGAAGGTTAGGCCATCATCAGTAACAAATAAGAACTGATGACCGTCGAAATCGATTTAACTTTGTAACACTATTTTCGTGGAAATTGAAAACGTTTTTCATTAACTTCGGTTTCATCTTATTGAAATGGGTTTCCACAACTTCGCGAGTGATTTAGTTCATAGTCACAGGATTACCAAACTGACGAAAAGGGTCTGAAAATGTGTAATGAATTGATTTCTTCAAAAATTCGCTGTGAGGGGACTGACACTCATGTTTAGAATTTCTAGCAGTGAAGCGTTTATTAGATAAACACATTTTCATTATTTCTCTACCTTATTCAAATCTGTAAGTTTCAAGCTTTTATTAAAAAGTAGGAGATCAGAATACTCATTTGTTGATTCATACGTTTACTTACCTTTTTTTATAGAATCTAAATAAGTACCTATTTTATCTATTTGTGTTCCATCGTGCATATTGATAAATGTTGAATCTTCATACACCTACTTTATTAATTATTCCTTCTGCCCAATTTCCATTATATCTTTCCAATCCTAAAAAAAATTGACCCAGTCCATACTATTGAGTAGGAAAGTACAGTATGGCTCAATCGAGTCGTCATAACCACCGTTAGCCTATCCTTTCTGCAAAGCTCTTTTCAATGGAATTCATGCTCTGTACTCAGGTACCTACTTATGTGATCAAAATTTTTATTGATCAGATAACAAATCGAAGTTTTCCTGTAAGATACAAGTTCCTTTATTTTTTGGTTGATTCTTTACCAAACTAGGAAGGAAAATAAATGTGAAACTATTTTCTGAACATAATTGTCTCCTAATAATGTATCAGTTTAACACTCAGATGAAGTAGAGGTAGAAGTGAATGACGTTGAAGAAGAGTGTTTCTTAGCTCTACTCTACCTGCCTACCTACGCGAACTTTCGGCAGAAATGTTCCTCTAACGTGATTTGCCTCTACCTATCCACTGTTTTTTATAATCCATTTTTATTTCTGCTAATTAAATCTATGAACTCACGGTAACATCAATGTATTATTCTGATCCTCATCTACCGTCATGATTGTTATTCACCAAGTTACCTACCTGCCTACCTATTTATTTTTCATTCATCCAGGTTTCAAATCTATAAGTGTTTCAAAATAAAAATATAAACGCTCTCACTTTGAGTCATGATACTCGTAGCATCACTTTATACTCAAGATAGATTCATGTTCCCACGTTTCATGAACCATGCTCCTTTCTGCGAGTATACACTGTAGATACTACAATGTTTGTACTTACCTTGATACTTATTGTCGATTTCTATACATTATTTGTTTCGATGTGAATATTCTTTTGATTTTTTAATTTGTAATATTCAATAGGTGTATCAATGTGTTTCACTGACATCTTTGTTACTTTTAAACGCACCCTCCAACTGTAAATACTCAGACTATGTGTTATATGTAAAGTAAATCAATAAAGTATTTGTATACTAACGCTTTTCATTGTTATCAAAATACCGATTCTCAAGGATTCATAAATAATGCTGAAATCATTTTAACTTTAATTTACGAGTCATATTTTTACGTATCGTCCGGTTGATATCATTTTTATGTGTCGCACAATAATTTCGAAGATGTATGTACCACGACATCACAACACGACTCAGTGTAGGATTTTTCATAAAATCGTGGGAGAAAAATATAAATATATGTAAAGTCTCAGTACTTTACCACTAGATAGAATATTTTGGTTTGGGTAATAAAATTGATTTGGTACGTACCTTGTTGGAACGACTTCATTCCGTAAAGGCGAAAGATGGGATTTCAAACGTGAGACATTCGATCGAAGACGGGGTTGGAGGGGGGAGATGAAGTAGTTCATGGTAGAAAGAATACTGACTTGAACCTAAAGAATGACTACTGAACTTTACCTTATTTGCTGAGCTTTCGTTAAAATGTTCCAATATCTTCCTTTGAGTGCATAACAATAACAAACTGTCCCAGTGTAATAGCATAACATAGTAGGGTCGTATAACTTACGGGTCGATCTTCTAAAATTGCTGGGTAATTAACCTAATACATTTGACTCGGAATTAATTCACTGATATTTTTATTCCTAGTTATTTATACAGAAACGTTACTTATTTATATCCTATTATACATATACCTAGGTAATTAGTTGTCTGTCAGTTTGTTTGTCTGTTGGTCCAACAGCTCCAATGGCTGAACCTTATACAATGAGGTTGGTCACAAAATGATCAGCCAGTTCCTGAGAGTAATATAGGTCATGTACAGTCCCTCTGACCCTCTGAAGCTGTTCATAGGGAGGAAGCCTGAAATGACTACAAAAATGCGCAAACCTCGCCTACCGAAGAATACGGAGGATGGGTAGTTGGGGAGTCTAACTCTACGATAATTACCTATGAATTTCGTCCCAATTGAATCAGTGATAGCTACTGTGCATGCGCAAACTTTAAATATGTTTTCATAACCGGATCTGCTGGACCTTTAGCGTGTTTTCATGCGCAAAGTTAATTTCCTGGAACTATGGTTTTCTCGGTTCTAATTTCCTAATGAACCGATTTCGCTCAAATTCGGAGGGTAGGTAGTTGTGGGCTAAGTCCAAGATGATTATCTCTAAATTTGGTAACAATATTGGATCTGTAATAGCTACTGCACATGCGCGAAACTTGAAATTCGTTGTCATAGGCATAGCTCCAGAACTAATCGACCTATTCTGGTAAATTTTCGCTAACTGAGTCTATACTCCCACCCAACTTGGCAGACACTTTTCTTGATTTCGCCCCTGGATGTCAATCTTGTGGAGTTACGTAACAAAAACATAATAACATATATTATGAACCACCAAACCTACATTAATCTTTCTTCCAATTGTTTCTTCCTTTGAGTATCTAGGTACATTATGTAGAGTAGGTACATCATCTAGGTACATTAAGTAGAGTAGGTACATCATCTAGGTACATTATGTAGATATAGGTATCTACATTATGATTATAAGTACATTACGATTATATAGGTACATTATGTAGACGTACCTTTGCTCCGGGCGAGCGCTTTCGATGTAAGGACATCATCATCAGGCCGTCGAGAGAGTACTACCTACTCGTAGAGAGTGTTCTCTCGACGGCCTGATGATATCGAAAGCGCTCGCCACCGACTTGCTAGTTACGACGGATTCTCCAGTACGGTACGTAAACAATCGCATTCTTATCACAAGCGGAACCAACCTTTTAGATGAAATTAGCACGAACTGGAAGAGTGATGCAAATGGAATTTTTATTTTGGAAGAGATTTTTGAATTGTTCGTGGACCTTCGAATAATGTCAGCAAAATACTCTGTTTCGGGAGTCATAAATAATCAATTACCTAACGTCTATCCTGAGAGCGGGAAACTTTCCTGAGGTGGGTAAGCCAGCGACATTAAACGGTCGGATCGTAGTCGTAACTCACGTATATCATTGGATCGGATCAACCGTATTACCATACGTAGAGCACTTGAGTTTTGGCCGCCACCCCTTAATATTGCAAGCGTGAGAAGGGCTGAAGGTTGGACGCTGTGGGCGGCGAATAATTGAAAAAAGGCGACGTGACTTTTAAGTGTTGCTTGACCCCCCATCATCAGTTTTTTACCTTTTTCGGAGCCCCCTAATTATTAATTTTACCGGCTTTAATTTAAACTGGTTATTTCCTTGCACGACATACCGTTATTCGTCAAGGAGTAAGCGTGGCGGTAACTGTGTGTATTAGTCGAACCGTGCTTTCGGGGATCAATCTCGGTAATTGTCGTGACGTGACCCGTCACGTGACGCGTCTACAACCCACCATTTGTTGACATTATAAGTGTGGATATACTTTATCCATGAGCCAACAGCTCCAGTGATGGAGCGAGTGCGGGGGTTGGGTCTTTATAATGTTAAAGAGGCGTGAAAAGCCGTGTTTCACAATCGAGCTCTGCTAATCAATTTTATTAGTACGCTTAATTGAAAAAAAAAGTGCGTTTTGGTCATAAAACTCTTAGTTTTCATTATTTTGAGAACATTTTGGTCTCGTTAGAAGTGCTAACATCTAAAGAACCATAACAACCTTTAATGAATTTGATAACCATCGAAAACCATAAACTTATGCTATGAGTTATAAACCACCTAGGTAGGTACCTCAAACATCGAATCAGAGATCAACGAAGGTGTGATTTTGAAAAAATTCTTTTAGTATTTTCTGATGCTCATAAACAACTGAAAATTTTATCGAAGGTCAATAAACAACTGATCTAACAAAAGAAAAAAGGACTAGGAGTAGCCTAGAAGAAAATAATATAAATATAATATAACGGGTTCGCACACTTGCTCGTTTCGAGCTCTTGTCCGACCTCACGTCATATTCACGTCAAAGTCAAACTTTGTAAAAAGTACCTCACCAGACAGTTTTTGTTCTACCTGTTTGTCTCGTGGAAACGTGGATAGTGTTTCCGGAGCGTGAAGACATTTCCCGTCGGAACGTGAAGACATAATATGGGTAACGTGAAAACTTTCAGAAAGGTGAAGAGTTCGTTCTTCACTTTCCGGAAAAAGTGTTCATGTTACGGAAAGGTTTTCACGTTACGGAAAAGTCTTCACGTTCCGAAAACACTTCACGTTTCCGTTAAGAAACAAACGGGAAGAACAAAAACTGTCTAGTGTCCACATTGGAATCAGATGATGGTCTGCCATTGAACCAGGATTCATAACCGACTTGACTTTATCAAGATACCTAAATAGGATTCAACCCCAGTCATTCCCTTTAGATACAAACGGTTGGAGGAAATGAGATGTCCTCGCTTGAAATCCATTCCAGTCGAGTGAAATCATTAGAAATTCAAGCGCACAATTCCATTGCCATCATAAAATACGACACCGCGGTTTTCATTTTCATATTACTTCACCTCAGACGCGTTAAGCAAGAGCACGTATTTCATTAGATGACATCCAGAAATCCATTTAGTGGAATTACAATAACTGGGGAGCTCAACGTTTAATCGCTATCTAGATCATCTTATCAGATTAGAAATTTAGTTATAGAAGATGAGGGAATCATTCATGAACTCAAGTTGAAAATATCAATCATCAACCTCATGTAATCCAAAGATGATAATATTTACAGTATAAATTGTGTTTTGCATAATAAGAACTAATTATAATGACAACACGAGGAATTCCAGTGGTACAGTTTGTATGAATAAGATGATAATAACGTTCTAAATGGCTCATTATCCACACAAAACAACTTTGAGAAAACAAAGTAAGAATAGCACTCTGTCATGACCCGTAACATCCATCCTCAACCTCACTCCGTTCTTAGTTTCCCCTGAGAAGAGGAAAAAAAACTGTGGAAATCATCGTGTCAGCAAAAACTAGAATACTCTACATAGTACCTATAGGTAATAGCCAACACAGTTTTCAATGTTTGAAAATTCTATCATGAAGCGCGTTTGAACTTTTTCTCTACCACAGCATGTATCAGAAAGGACTACTTCTCGACTGCACTTCCGATGTATTATTATATATTCTTGTTTGTAAAAAATTCGTGAACAAATTTTGTAAAATCTCTTCGAAAATTCTATTGTTGATCCTAAGAAACTTCCACGAACTTACAATCCGAGAGTTAGTCTCTCTCATTGTTTCTCGTGATTGAAGTACCACAGGGAGAGACTGTTGACGATATTGTTCTTGCCGTTAGGGATTTCCGCGTGCATGTAACCACTTCTAATAAGTAGGTATGAAGAGGTGGTAAGTCTGTGTGTAATAAAAAGACCTCGGTCCGTGGCATGAAGAGATCATCTGTGGCGAGGCACTTTACCCAGTAAACGCCTCTTGGGCTTTACAGGCGAAGCGACTCATCTGCCTTCCTCTGATCCGCTCCATTTGAATAACAATCCCGAGGTTTACATCAGGAAGCAGCACTGGAGCCCTCCGAAATAGGGTACCCTTCCTGCCACGTTTTAAACACCACTTTACCTAATGACTTCAACACTATCCGGTCTCTGGTTAAAGGCCGTAGACAGTGCTCGTTAACCGACAGCAGTTTGAGCAGTCCTGTTGAAAAGAGTTGAAACTGTAATGTAGCTTTCATGGAATTACAGGCAAACTCAATAGATGGTTTAACCTTCATTTGGTTCACATAATTTGGTACTAGATTGTTTTTTCGTTGCTTTGAAATTGCTGTTGATGCAATGGAATTTTCGCTTCATACATACGCATCTTTGATAGAGAGTATCTGGTAAGTAAGCGTTTCTATTTCAATAAATTGTACCCAATAGATAATAGGTATTTTGATGGGATCAGTTACCTGGATGCTTAGACTTCTTAAGTTGTATTTCTAGATGGGAAACTAGGAACTTAGCCTGAAGGGTTACTTGGTTATTAAATTGAGGTATTTGTACCGTAATGTATTTTCTTGGTGGCTCTCCACTTACTGGCGGGCTGCTCCTATTTGTATGGATTCGCATATCTTAGATTGGCCGCCTCGGATTCAAAGAAGTACATAATGAGAGTTCATCATTGCAGCTTGGATGGCCGTGGTGGCCTTTCGATTCTAGTTTCTGATCTGCATCTTCCAATTTATAGTTACCTTGGTTACAGTGTTTGTCGCTACAAAACCATTAACTATCGTATTTATTTCGTATTCCATCACGTATTGGACTCTCGTCTTATCGATGGGTAGATTTCTGAACGATGTCATCAATGCAGCAGATGACTAGCTGAGTGACGACAGGAAGTCATTCTCAAGTTACCCCACGGCTCACCCTTGTTGGCGTGCGCTTTAAATTTTCCCTCTATTTACAACAACAAGAGGGAGAGAGGAGTTGAAGTGTGCCCAACCACGCCATCCCTGAAGCTCCTGACTCCACTAATTGTATATACCTTAACCCTAACGTGAAGTCAGGGTAATGGAAAGGAGGGCCCTCTTAATTAACATTACGGTATGGGACTGGAGCAGGCTAAGCCTTGAGCTCATTACACTATTTCAACTGCCAAGTTGCTTGACTTACTGGCCTTAGTACTGCTAGCTGTTTCTGCTGTCATTGCCAAGTTTCCCTTTATCCGTCTGAGCTGCACGATAGAACTTTCAAGAGCTGGAGTGCCCACTTTCCTTCCCATTGCTGAATTCGGCGGTCATTGGTTTTCACAGAGCCCTTAATAAAGTCTACCAACTACTTACTATATAAATATATTAATCTCTCCTAAACTTGTATATATTGTTGTATTATTCTCGATGAACGTTGCGTCCTTCAAACGACTTCAGGCGA
>JAEMON010000003.1:29780725-29791183 GCA_030264115.1 Lygus lineolaris | reverse complement strand
TAGCTTTAACTATGTAAGTACCAACGAGTAAGTTATAAGGGACTATTGTGTCGGTATTTCTATGGTCAGTATTGTTTGGCATGCCAAGACTCCTTGTTGTTATTATGGACCTACTTCACTTTTAGGCCAGAATCACGACCTCTGTTATCTCACTTATCGCAAGGATGGCCAAGTTTCCCTAAATAGGAGAAGGAGGTTGGAAACCGCTTCTCAAAGTGTTCAAAGGGCTGCCTGAGGGGTTTAGGGCCTCGTAGGGTCTGCTATCTTGTCCGTGGCAGCAGCTTCCAAGATAAGGTTTAGATTGCTCCACTCTGGCCCTTACGTAAAATGTGTCCTGCATTGTAACCTGCTTCTTTTAAAGCTGACTTAGCATCTTTTTTCCTTCGGTGTCACCCTTTGAAGGCACCATAGATCATTCATTGTCCTCGGCGACAGCCAGTTTTACGCTCCACGGGAAAACTTGGAGCCGTCATTCCTGCGTCTTCATCAGAGGTCATCACCAGCACTGAGTGGTTCCGTCTAGTTTCGTTGGCTTGATGAAAGAGTGAATAACTTTTCAGTGGACATAGTACCTACTTACTGTTTTCTCCTCATAAGAAAAATGTCTATAGGTAGGTAATATGATCGTTTATCCTGGGAGCATGATTAAATGCGTTTGGAAAAAATACCTAGGTACTTCATCGTCAAATCTTCTTTTCTTGGTGACTTTGATTGAGTAATCACATTCGTTACTGGAGAAATGTTATGCGATTTCAAAAATGTTTACGTCGAATCGGGTCACAATGAAAATAACTTTTTATGTCGGTTCCAACGGTACCAAAATTATTTCTGTGAGTTTAGCCTTTCAGATTTCGTTGCTCGGAATAGATAGACAAAATGTCGTATTAAAAAGCTTGATAATTTCTTCCGTCGAATTTCTAGCACAATGTTCATGATTGTGATTGCTTAGGCGCAGCTTGGATGGTCTGGTGATTGGAATAAGGTGAAGGTAGTTGAAATGTCTTACACTGAATAAACTATTGAAATTACTTCATGCAAATCGGAGTGCGAATCCTTCCGCCTGTTTCGTTACGAAAATATTTCGAATAGGTAGGTACCTAATCTTGTGACGGTAAAGGTGTTTTACCATGTCATTTCGACTAGTAGGCTCCCGATTCTCGAAAGCTACGGCGATTAGGATGATCTGGTCTGAACCAACTCTGAGATAAGCTGATTATTCGCAATCACTAGTTCCGAAGGGGTTCATACGGTCACATTCGTCTTGCCTTTCCTAAAGCTTGTCGGAGAGGGGGAAACTATGCTGTACAGGCAGCTGGTTTACCACCACTACCATGGCACCCTTGGAGATGATTTATTTATTATTTGTAATAAAACTTGGTCTTTAAAATCATACAGACATTCGGGTAGGTAATGTTCAGACGTATATGAAACGTCTCGATTTCTAAAACGAGGGAATAGTTTGACATTGTTCCGTTTGTTTTGAGTTATTGAGACTCACTGATTCCATGCAGCCAATCACGATTTTTCTTGTACTCCTAGCTTCTACGAGTATTTTCTGGCACATTCGGATTTTACGAGACCCACTTCATTTGGACAGTTGGTACCCAGACTGAGATTCGAAAGGGAGGATACCAGGGGAAGTTCATTTTCCTCTGCTTGCGCTCCTTGATCTTGGAGCGTCCTACCCAGACATGTTCGAGCTCTTTCTATGGTAATGCACCGTCTCAATCAGCGAGACCTTTCTGTTCAACTTGATCCGTCCGACGGGAAACTCTCTAAAAAACGTGGCACTTCTTCCTTTTTCAATTTATCAAAGTCGGGGAGGAAATGCATAACTTTACATAAGATTGACCATCTTTCCAGCATGCTCTCACGTATAAGGATTTCTTCACATACCAGCCTTTCTTTCTATTCTTCCTCATTTTCAAAATAAAAACACCTTTGTATATTAACCTTTGTATCATAAAAACACCTTTGTATATTATTAAGTGATCTTCAGGAATCCTTCCTGGGTTTTGGCTTTTATGGCCGAGTGGTTTTTGTGAGATATTTGATGGAAAGCAAAGCTTTCTAAACTAAATTTGAACACAGCTATTTTCTGTTACCTTGTTTGTTATGTCAAGAATACCTAAGTTCCTGAAGGTGGCTAAAATTTAGTTCGAAAAGCTTTGCTTATTTAGTCATATACCAAGGGGTTCTTATGAGGTATTCGATGGAGGTGTAGTACAAAAAAGCATCAGGCGTCGGTGTCAAGCTTTCGGTTTCAATAACCATCCTCAATGGTTTACCTACTTCATATATAGGCGCTATACCTCTTACTCCTCTTTCCCATTCCCTGGTGGCATGATTCCGTTGGATATTTACTGACGTGAATATTAGGGACTGGGAGAGGATGATAAGCCTTAGGATTGTTTATTAAAACCCAAAGCTGACGCCGACGCCTGATGCTTTTAGCAAATTTTCGAAGAAAATGAAGCTATTGCAGTGGCTTCAAAATTTTAATAATGCAAATTTTTGAACTTTTTCTCCATGGAAATCCGTTTCAGACCATCCTAAAACGATTCTTGGAATTTAACACTTATATATATATTTATATAGTATACATAGTTATAGTATACCTACTGGTAGTTCAGTTTTATGTCAAAACAAATCAGAAGAACCAATCAATTCATAAGGAATTGGGTTAAAATGTGAAACATGCCAAGATTGATTAGACAACTGATCATCTGAATTTATATTATTATTGCTGCGTCGAATCAATACTTTTTGCAGTTGATGTCTTCTGCTGTTGTAGACATTAGCATTGTGAACACAGTGCCAGCGACTGCAAACTGCTTCCTCACTAAGTTATACCTAGCGTTTTCTAATTTTGCTAAAATAGCGTTTCGAATAGTAAAATAGTTCATTTCAAGGGTGATCTTTTAAACTCGCAAATGAATTTAATTGAATTCCGATTAATATGACCGTTTTATTGACAGTCATTGCTGGAATAAACTTAGAAATTGATGAGATGGTAGAAGGAGGATGAACTTCTTCTTGATCGGGAATCAATAATTCCCACTTCAAACTAGCCATCTCGTATCGTATACAGGGAAATAACGGCATTTTTCTTAGGTAGGAAGGCGATAAAAACATTCGCGACGAAGTAGCCGTGTTATGAAATACCGAGAGGGAGGGGAGCGATAATGAAATACCGAGTAAAACCAATATTTCCTTCGACCCACGCTCTTCTGAAATTCGAATTCCTACCTACTCATCCTGACTTGGTAACTTCGTATTACTTAAACCCATTAATATGATCATAAGAAGAGACCCTAACCCCGAGATGACCCCCCTTTTTTGTCAGAGGTAGCTATCAATACCAATTTCCGTTATCATGGTAGTAGTTCTCGGATTTATTATGAATGAGCAACCTCAGTATGACTGCGCAAATCCGCAGTTGACGTCTGACATATCATTTGATTATATTAGGACAGAACTTCACCTACCCACTTCTGTTATTATTTCCTATCTTGAATATGCGGTGATTCATTTCTCGGTAGTTTGTAAAGAACATTTATAAAGAGCATAGTCAATACGTGGATTACTTCTCCGCGGGGGTTACGTTTATTGATTCCAGTCGTGGTCAATGGTGGGCCCTATGCCGTACATTCTTGATCATAGTTATTTACTCGCACATTGTAGAAACCATTCCCTGTCAGAATCAAGCAATTTCCGAATTCGTTCTCTACACGTCGTAATCATTATCATAATCATCTTTATTGCGACCATGAAATACAGTAGGAATACCCAAAGGGCAAGGTTGACAAAATTGAAATTAATCATATCATAAAAATATTTATTAACGAAAATAATTATTCTCATTATAATAATTTTAATTAAAATAATAATTATTATCATTATTATTTTTATTGGCAACTAATTATTGTTGTTTCAATTAATTTATTGTTGCTTCCAGGCTTCAGGCCGGAAATCGTTCGTCACCCATGGTCAGGGTTCGAAGGGGAGTGAATATTTTGGTGAAAATGTTGATTGAGATGTGCCAAGGTTTCTTAATTAAAAATAATAGGTAAGTAATAATGATAATAAGAATGATAATTCCAAACCAAAATCGAAGAAATTCAACACAATGGTTCATTACCTACCAGCTTCTACTTCTATGATTTCGATCAATGTTAATCGCCACATTTCTCGCAGAATAGTACCAATAATATCATTGAGACCATCGCACCTACGCCGCACCTAGGTCTGATTGAAATATACATAGATCGTCATCTATCAAATGGTAGGAGCATCTGATTCTTCCCGCATTTCTGTGGATCCACCTATGTGTTTAGCTCTTTGAGGAAAAAAGCGCCCTACCCAATGTGCTTAGAGAACTGCACCTTTGCTTTCTGCCAAATTAAATAGGTAGCCGGAGGAAACCAAATAATAGTCGCCATCGGGGTTAAGGACATTTTTATTCAACCTGAATGAAATCTTGTAATTCAAACGATTGAATGAGTCAGGTCACTTGGATCATCCGTCTATCACCTAATGATGGAGTTGGTTGGTCGAACACGTATTATGGCGAGTAATTATACCACCTTCCTGCATCTTACTTTTATATATGTTTCTGGGAGTTTCGAAATGACCTGGTGGGATTGGAAAGATATTAACGGAGTATAAGGAGACCCGTGGTCACAAACACCTAATATAAAGTAAGCAAGTAAGAGCGCCTTGCGTTTGATAAACCGTGCGTCATTAGTTCTTATATTGGTTTGAAAGTTCGGGGCAAGAAGGTCAGTAACTCAAAGGAAGTTTCGGACAGAAAGGCGAAGGGTCCAGGAACTGCCACAAGCCCTTGTCAACCGACTTCCCACCATCGAGACTCGCTTCGGAAACTAAATTGATAATTTACTGCGCTTTCCTCACAAGACCAACCCACGAGGTGGTGGGGGATTTTCATCGTTTGTGCAAAAACTCGGAGGATCAGTGAATATTTCAGCGATTAGCGTTGAAGCAATACAAGAGCCGAGAACTCCGGCACGAACCCCCGGTCTGTCATCCAACCAGGGGGCTCCCACCCCATTAAACACTCTCTGGATCCAACTAGAAGGAACGGGTAGAGGGAAAAAATCCCTTCCAGAGGACAATGATTTATACGTGAAAACAAGTTCTTGCTCCAGAAGAAGTTGTTCCATTGTCAGATCTCACTTCCCCATTGTCAGCTCCAGATAGAGCACGGTGCCTCTATCAAACTTTTATAACGCTCTATAATTATGTGAAGACTTCGGTAAAAAGGGGACACGACTAAAAGGGACACCTCCCACCCAATCCCCTTCTTCCATTGGCTTTTGCTAAGTATTTTTCACTTCAAACTTAGCCTGAAAAGGAGCGCCCCTATAATAAGTTCCTTTCTTGCAACGCCTTCCGGGGCATCCAAGATTATTGCTTCAGCTCTTCCAGTCTTTGTTTCGCTGTAAGCGGTAAACTGGGGATTCCGGGAACTTTTCCTCATACCTACTTTATTCCCGATTTAAACATCGATCTTCACATAAATTACGTCATCGGCTCTCTCATAAACTTATTATCTTTTTTCTTCAGGCTGGGATCGTGCTTTCAAATCAAATAATGAAATGATTCTTTTGGAGTTTGCACAATGGAAGCAAGAGAACATTCATTCCACATTATATCATTTAATTGCTGTGATTCCCTCTATTATCATGCTTGATGACTTATGGTGGTGGAGGGATTGGATATCCTGGCCCCTGTCGATATTTTTTGTTACCAGTTCATAATATTACACCTATTAGAGTAGGTACCTAGCATGAATAACTTCCTCTAGAAAACTTGATTTGGGTGACAATTTAACAAAAATAGAAGTCGCGTGCTCGGCAACTCACAATGATCCTACGACGATAATATTTCTGGAATCCCTCTGCGGCCCCTTGTTGAGTGAAAACCGTTTCCTCTCTCCAAACACAACTGAATGTTATAACAATGAGCACGCTCTGTTTTACCTCGCCAGCACACACCCAAGATTGAAAAAAAACTCCAGATACGGTTAAGTAGGTAAAACTACACGATTAGAGGGGGAAAATACACCTTTCGTTGAGAGCTGGCGGGCACGCCATCGCCACCGTTTCATGCGCAGTTAATTGAATCGAATTAGAAACGTCGAAACCTGAGATGGGGAACAAGCGACACGAGATAAGTCGCTCCCGTGACTTCAGCCGCCAACTTGTAGCTTGACGTGAACCTTATCTCTTCCCTCCTCGCCCCCTCAAGTGAAAACTCAGGCAAAAACCTAATCCAGTTATGGAGTTACATTCATGTTCCGTTTTTTGCTCGTATTTATCTATACTTTCTTCCTCTCAATCCCGTTGACAGCATTGTTTCGTGATGTTGGACTGTTTGTAAATCCTCACCATCTATTACTGGGAAACTGTTATTTTGTTTTACTTTCAGCTCAATAGAGCTGTAGTAGGGGAGAGTGGAGACAGTTTGGACAGTTGTTTTCAAATTGCTGTAACTCACGTGATTTAGGTAAAACATATCCACAAGTAATTCCTATTTCACAAAAACGACGATTTACCAAAAATGGTCGACGATGTCCAAAGGGTCCCTCTCAATGCAGATCACAGGTATTATGACATGTGTACCCATGGATTTTCGTTTCCATTGACGCCATAAGTGTTGTACATTCTTCTCTTGGAGCCAACACTCCCGTTACATTACCAAAAAAGTCTACAAAATTACACTTTAGTGACTAAAATCGATCGGAAACGAAAGAACAAAATTACAACAACACATTTCAAAATCCTAAAAATGCTACTGATAACAAGGAGACCTTAATAAATTATCACTTGCACTCTCTCTACTCCTTCTTCGTCTTCTACATCTACTTGAGTGAATCAAGGACTCCAGTTTTGGTGGTAACCTACCCTTTAAGCACTGTCTAGTGTGCCCCACTGTCCGAACTGTCCTCACCCTCCCCTACCTACCTATAATTATATACGATGTTTCACCCAGCTTCGATGGATAATTTTAATATCAATTTTTTCACTGTGTTTCCGACTACGCTGGATTCGATAGGTACGAGTATAAAAGTCGCGTAAAGCAGAAGCTACTTTATTGACAGGTACAATAAAAACCATCTCAAAGGACTCTGTCCGCTGCAACTTTTTTCTGAACATCGAAGTATCGTAGATGAACGGAATATTTAGTTTACTTTAGATACCTGCACAATTGTATACCTGAGTACCCAGTTACCAGTGCGCTGCACTGCCCTACATTGTTAATGTACTCATATCGCACGAGGTTGGTTGTTCAGATCCCGAACGCTGAGGCATACAAAAACCTCACCGTTCAACGAGCACCTACCTACCAGTGTAAAAAATAGGAAATACCTCACCCATCGAATGGTGAAAATCAACACTAACAGTTCAAATATGTGATTGTTAAACCAAAGACTCGTCACACTTGTGTCAAAGTCAGTCATGCAAAGTTCGGTTCAGAATCACCCAAACCCAAAAATAGCCATTCAAAACTAAAGTGGTTCGGAAATTAACAAGGAAGTTTTATTACCAAATTGATAGGACTTTTTTAATACCAAGTTTTAACGATCTATTCCGATTTATAGACCGCCAGTTGGGTAGGTCCCAAATGTGGATGTATTCACTTTACTCGGGGTTGGTTATCCAGATGCAAATAAACTTTATACCAACATTATCTGGATATCTAACTATACATCGTAATTTCCTGTCGGGTTTTACCGGTTGGGGATCGCAAAAAGACATTCTGGGTTAAAACTTCACGGTTAACCAAGTTACCTAAACAATTAAACTCCAACAATTCAAATATGTGATGGTAACCATCAACCGAATTCCAGGTTTACGTGTTTCTCAGGGTTTGTTCCTTCTCATCCCACATAAGTAGTAACCAGTTCTCCCACAACCAGTTTCCTGGACCGTTCCTTTTTGGTAACGTTCGTCCCGTAACGTTTCTCGAAAAGGAACTGGAACGCCCATCCCTATAATAGTCGACTATTTTCCCCATATGATGCATCGCGCTTATCAGAAATTTATTCATCTGTCACTTATGATTGTGGTCACCCAGTAACAATGAATATCGAGAGATCGATGATAATTATCATGAATTTAAACTAGGTATGATGTTATCGATTTCCATCGAATCGAGCAGCTTGGTGGTTATGGTAGGTAGTACCGTACTACCCGATCAGCAGATAGCAGACCATGGTAATAGATCAGCTGGTCTTAGAATGGGGCCTAGACGTCAGAAGTCAGTTTCAGTTATGTTGCCGCGAGCCGTGACCAGGACACACCTAAGGATTTGTGTCCAGGAGAGTAAAAATTATGGTAAAATACATAATAAAAATTAAGGAACTGTTTTTTATACATAAAAAGAGGAAAATTTGTCCAATACGTGCGAAAACGAAAACAAGGCCTCATCCATAGTGATGATCAGAAAATCTGACGTTTTGTGGAAACACTAATTACTTTCATAAGATCACACCATTAGCATGGTGGTTGATCATGACACCATTAGTAAGATTCCAAAAACTCTTGTTTCCCTATAACGCACCGGGAACTAGGTGGGTAGGTATAATGTTGGAAGTTTCACGGGCTCCACCGACCGCAGGAATTTACCGAAAGTGGATTTTCCATCTTGATTGGAACGCCTTTTGCGTCGTTGGCGTGCAATAAAACGTCATTGGTGACTCAGAGAGACGCGATAAATCCAGAAAGCAGGCCAAGAAACCTCTCAAGAACGACAAGGTGGGACGAAAAGAAGCGAACCCGGATGAAAGAGGTATTGTGGCCAATCTAATTTGTCCAGTGAGCCGTGACTGAATCAATTACACGGATGGCGAGAGGTGGGTGGTGGAATGAAGGAGGTGGGGGGATTGAATTCGTCAGCGATTCGGAAGCGATGGCGAGTGGTTAGTATTCCGAGCTTGTCTCTCGAGGTGGATGAGATGAAGGAGACTTATTACCCATTCCGTCTCATCAATCCGTTTAAATTAATACTCAGCCCCCGGAAGTGTTGGAGGTCCATAACTATTGATTTCGAGCCCGTATTGGGTATTTCTTTTTTAATTATATTTAAGAGATGTATGATAACTACCGAACCCATGAATGTATGATATATCTAGGTTTGTCAATAAGAATCAGGGATATGGTCCATTCGAATGGTCCCACTTTTCGGATGCAGATGGTTTTGCCGATTTTTCGGCACGCGTACCGCCATCGTCAGGGCCTATATACCAAACAGGAACAAAAAGCCAAACGGATTAGCCTAGGGAAAATGCATGATGGAACAAAACAGAGATATGTAGATGCAAACTTACTTATGTAATACAGCTTTATGATGTGAACAGGTTGGAGACTCAACAGAAGTGAAGATGTAGACCAGGAAATTGCATGGGACAGCGAATTGAAGAACAAGAAATCAAAATTAGGAATTATTGTATTAATTAGGTAAGATTGATAATTATGTGAAACCAAAACATGCAAACAATCACTCAACCTGAATCTCACCGTTTCAAAAGAATGAGGATTCGTCGGAATACGTTGGTCTCAGTGTAATTTATTCATGAAACCCCTGCATTCATAAATTCAAAGAGGAAGGCAGATGCAAGCATTTGCTTAAATCTTGATCTGCTTAAGATTCAACTGTTTACTCCATCCCCTCTTCTTCCCCTGCTCAAAAATTAATTCCTGTCCTGGCAAAACTAAATCTGGCTCATGAATATTCCGTTGCATGAATAATTTTTTTCACCTTTAGCGTGTATACTCATCAACTAACTCATGATGGATAACAAACCTAAGCTTGCCTATAAAAAAGATTTGTGATTCGTAATTCTCTAATGACAAGGGATATTTGAGCAACAAAGATTTTGTCACAGAAATACTTTTGACTTTAAGACTTGGCTTGGCTTGGACTTGGCTTTTTTGTAAGACTTTTGTCTTACTAAACACTGAATGTTTGTGAATTGGTACCTACGTACCACCATTAAATATAATAAAATCCGCGCCGCTCTCAACAGACTTCACAAGAATTCACTTGATGAATAAAATTCGTAGATTCGTACAAATCGGTGGCATTATTTGAGTTGGGGTGATTCGTTTTCAGTTCTATCTCATTCACTTTATGTTTAGGTACTGTTTTCTTTCGTTCCGTTGAAAACATATGTTTTGATTTATTATTTCCCGTGAGATGAACCTTTAAAATGAAAAAAAAAACACATAAAATACCTCTCTGAAAATTGATGTTTACTTACTAGAATACGAAAATCGAGTTATAAAAATAATCCACTTCGCTGTCTGTCTTCACATTTTTTCCAAAACCTCTGGAACTAAATATTGACGAATTGGACATGCAAACCCATTTGGGGTCTAGTTGAGCACCGAAACTCGACACTACTGTAATAAAAACGATGCAAATTATTACACA
>JAEMON010000003.1:29751000-29765485 GCA_030264115.1 Lygus lineolaris | reverse complement strand
AGATCCCATTCCTTCACATACGTCATAATAAACGATAATTAGCCCAATACACTTTTCGGTTAACGAGATCAATGATTTTATACTATTTACATACCTACCGTAATTTTATGAATAATTTTTTTTGTACAACAGTGCAATGAGTACCTATCTCCTACCTGTAGTTATTACTATCCGGAAGTTGTAGGTACTTGGGTACTACATTCATAACGAAATTGAGTGACTAGGTAGGAAGCTTTCTTTTAGGTATTCCTACCTGAAGAAAAAAAATCCATTTGACCAGCTGATCTTTGAACGGGTATTTGGCTTACTCCGGAAGATTTGCTATCCACTCTCGTATTTCTGCTCTTCTATCCATTCAACCCTTACAGGGAGTTACCGCAGTAGGGATTGCCTGATTCAAGTCTCCTGCGTATGGCTATATTTTGAGATTGGTACCTTACCTTACTAATTTAGTATGATTACTTACTTTCAAATTTGTCTGAAGTATTTTGTTCTTTCATGGAATAAAGACATTTTTCATTTCATTTCATTTTTTCGTTGCTAGTACATCGACTTCCCCTTGCTGGGTATAAATGCTCAAAACCGTAGTGATGTTTTCTTTTCGTGATTATTCTCGTTTCCATGGCATATATGAGACTTTCTACCAAGAAAAAAAGGTTCCCGAGCTCTGAAGGCTCACGAGGCAATCCTTTATGTAAATTCGGCCAATGAATGCTACCACAATTTAATCCTCCCCAGCGAATGACAAAAGTCAAGGGCTTGGTGTTTGTAGTTGTCATCCCCCACCCCTAGATCCCGCCAAGGTAGTTTTTGTCCAATGCATTAACACTTCGCCGCCCAACACTGCCGCGCCCAGTCCGTATATTGCCTCTTTTTGCTCCCCTTTTTTGTCACCGTTGGATTTATGTTGTGTTTATTGTTAGGTGGGACGTATCTTTGGCCGCAATCCCAAGGCATTTCTTGCTACAGTATAGTTATTGAAATATTTCGTCACTATGTTCGCTGTTCGCTGTATATTGCTTTATTATACCCTGAACCGTGATAAAAGGGGCGGGAGAGAAATATTTGTCAAATCTGAGGGTTTTTTTCCCTCAGGGAGGGTGATTGTTTACAATATACAATATCACCGTTTTCGTTTCTTATAATTCTATTGAGAACAAATTTAAAAATAACTACTCTAACAGACAAACAGATTTAGCGTAGTAGTTATAAGATGTATGTACCTATCTCTACCCTTTAAAATCATTAAGGTGCACGTGAGTTGGAATTTTACGGGGCGAGTGGGTGTGGTGAGGGTGGGATTGAATATTGTGGTGGTTTTGGTCCCGACTGTCACCACACGCTGTCATAACAGCCACATTGCCTTGATAGTTGCCACCGAAAACTGTACTTAGAGCAAGTTGAAATCTAAAGACCAAAAATTACGGATTTCAGCGAGGAAAAACATAATTTAAACGAACAATGCAGATCAAGTTGCCCCACAATGCCACAAATCTTTTTACGTTCGGCCACAATCTTGGTAATACAAATTATCTATTTAAAAAAATAGAAGTTGTTTCGATTCATCTCTTACTGTGTAGGTACATATATATTTATATAATACATTTCGACGGTACCTAGGTATTATAATAAATTATTGAAATTATTGGGTGTTTGTGTCTTAACTATTGGACCGACCTCGATGGGGGTTTTTTTTTTTTGCAACAAGATGGGAACTCTGGGAACATTCTAAGCCTTTATATTTCTGTTCCTTATGTGAGTTCGGTGGCGTGTCATAACGTTTGAAACGGGTTATCCCATTGATCAACACCATGTAAATTAACCCCATAAGGAGCACTCCTAATTCCGTATGCCCATTCGATTCATTCGCTTTTCATAACTTTCCCTTCATTGTTTTTATATTTTATTTTGTTTTGTATTATGCATAGATGAATATACCTCCCCCGCCCCGGTTCCAGATTTTCAGATGCGCAATTACGGGTTCTGGGTGTCGAGTAGCGTCGTTTCATATATCTACCACCACTACAGGTGGCCCCCTAATGAAATCGAGAAATGGCGAAGCTTTTGGCAGTAGATAGTTAGGTAGCGCTATTAGATTACACAATAGGGATTGTGCGGGTTAGCCCATTGATGATCCCCTATTGATTCCATCGCCGTCGGACCACTAGTAGCGTTTCCTTTAATTCCCTAAAACTAAGTTTCTCAGTTCGTAATGGACCGATTCCGCTCAAATTCGGAGAGTAGTTGGGGGCTGGTTCCAAATCGACTCCCTATGAATTTCGTGACAATTCGATCAATAGTGGCTACTGTGCATGAGCAAACTTGAAGTAAGTTGTCATAGTCATAACTTCAGAACTATTCAGAACTATTCGGCCCTGACGGACATTTTTTTTTACCAGATAACTGAATTTATACGTCCTTGTTACAAAAGTGACGAAGCTATTCTGCACATCACCCAACTTGGCTGCAGCTTTTTTTTTGTAAGGGTAATCGAACATGTTCAAAACTTTCTTGAGATCGTATACCCCAAAATGCTCGAATAAACCATTGCTGAAACCCGAAACTCGAAAGTTCGGGTTCGAGTAAGAAATAAAAAGGTCTGAAATGAGAAGAGATGAAATTTTGGAATAAGCGTTTAGAGAGTTGTTGGGGCTGACCCGAAGGTGATTGATTATGATTACGTTTACATTTCATTACGATTAAATAAGTAATAGTCACATGCGTAATTTGGAAATTGATTTGATTAATAATTATGTCTACGCCCACGTAATGTTATATGAGTAGGCTACAATACTCCGCACCAAACATGGCAGCCATTTTTGACTTTTTGTCCGCCCCAATCCGAGTGGGTATTAAGTCATTACTTCCGTTTTTCCCCAGCCACTCAACCTCAGGCCGGACCAGTCCTTAGGACTTATTAGCTATCCTCTCCGAAAATCCCTAGAAAGGCCGATAAATCCGGGAGTCCAAAACCCTTCGAGTGGTCCCAGGAGATTTGTGCTCGGGGGAGACCAGAATGCAAATTCGAACCCCGTTGAACACTCAAGGGGGTGTAATAGAAGGAGGGAAATCATGGTTTCCAACCGGGAGAGATAGAACGAAGATGAGATGGAAAGGGAGGCTGGTTGGACCCGAAACAGACTGGGTCCCTCTCCCTTTGCCCCGATATTTTCCCTTTGATCAGCAATCACACCAAGGGCACACATCAGATGCCCATTTCAAAGATAACCTCCACTCCTACACAACTCGACACTTGGATGGGATAAAATGAATTATTACCAACATCTCCAATAAATTCATCGTTGTATTTTAAGGAGTAGGGGTTTTAAGGAGACAATTTTAAAGAAATTACATATATAAAATATAGATTTTTTAATCATTCACGAATCACCAGAGCCAGTTATAAATTACTAGCGTGCATCCGAGCCTTTTAACATGGAACATGTTTTTACGGAGGTAAACCGGGTTCGTCACCGAGAGCGTAAACTTTCTGCGTACGTCATATTCAATTCATAAGTAATCACCTTGGAGTCTGCCCCTAACCGCCCGCAGAAATAGAGGGAAATCCATCCATTAGGAACAGAGAAATTGTGGTTACAGGAAAATACATTTCAAGATTGCGCATGCTCAGAACTATTACTGATCCAATCGTGACGAGATTCTTAGGTGATTGTCAGCACCTAATACCACCTACTAAATACCAACCAGTCCTCTGGTTCTTCATTAGTGTTGACGGTGGTGTGATGGTCAGACTCTAGGCTTACCTTCGAGCCTTCGAGCCGTGATGATGTGAATACATTTTACGAAAGCTCGGTGAAGGAGGTTGTTTTTCTGTGGACCTCATTCCCAATCAGTCCGACATACGGGAACATATAATTAGTCCAAGTTTTTTTTTTCTTTGACATAGTTATACGCTAATATTTTTGACCACGAGATAAATATTTTTTGCACCTAAAGAACTTTTGAATTGACATAGAGAAGGATGATGAAGAAAAATAATGTACCTACGTCGTGTCCAGATGATGGCACTGGTCGATGAATGTATATTCTATAGCCCCGTCACAACCAAATCGACCGTAAATTCGACGTTGAGTAAGTTACTACCGGGTTTTACGTGTCCCATAACCACAGTGAGGTCACTAGGGACGTGTTTGGCTTCTGTTGCTTTTGAAAAATATAACCGCCGGACCACCTGAGAGGGATTGACGGCCGGACCACCTTCCCCCAGCTCACCGATGGCCCCTTGCAGGAGGGGACGGCCGTATATCAACGGGACTCAAGGGAAATACGCCCTTGGAGGCTGTAAAGTTGCTGCACCTTTCGAACGACCCTATGCGTGTCTGGACGGCTTACAGGGGTAACTTTTTTCGGTCCACCCCTTCAAGTAACGATTTGACGTACCCGGAAAGTGGCGCCATGAAAATGTGTCGAGACAGCGGATATTATGGTCCTTCCTTTTTGAAGACCTCTTGAAAAAACGTTTGGAAATGAGGGGAAACGGAAGGATATGAAAGGGGAGAGCGTCTGAAAAAATGATACAGAGACTTTCCAGAATTATTCTCAATCGATTTCTCTACACAAAATAAAAAATAGGTATTGGACATTGAATTTTATAAGAGTTTTTACGAGCAAGCAAACTCGGGTGGTATAAGTTTCAACATTACCTGGGGGTGCCACTTCGATTGAATCCAACAAACAAAACCAATATGTTTACGCACAGGCGGATAGTTATGGTTTGTTTTCTCCATATTGATAGGCCGGTTGTGATTGCGATCGTACTTCCATTTTTATCAAGTTGAGTTTCAATCTCTTGTAGAACTGTTCGAGCGTATTTAAGGTCGGCGGTGGAAACTTCCGGTCACAACTGACAGGTAGGTACGTCTAGTGCGAGAAAAACATGATTGTGAACGACACAAAATTGGAAGAGAATGTACATTTCTTCCTTTTAGATTAGGGTTAGGATCCTTTTAGGTTAGAATCCACCACGTAATCAGCAGCAAGTTGAGTAAACGAAACTAGCTCTTTGAAAGGGTATAGATGCTCAACTACAAACCCACTGATCAACATACACTTGCAAATTCGGAGCAGAACTAACCCTTCACCCAAACCCTCTTGGATCAGCACTATTAGACACAATAAATGAACCTTCTCGAATCATTGTGCATATTTTGAAGATCTATGAGAAGTGGAGGGTACACCAGGATAACCACGATCTCAAGACCAGTTGCGGATGTCTATAATGCATATCAGATTGATTGATTCTGAAAACAAAGATTTCCAATGAAGGTACTTATTCCCCTACTACATTATATGAATCGAGCAAAGTTCGGATCATAGCAACTACAAAGCTTCTAACTCCAATGTTTTCCTCTCCCAACAAAAATATACTTTATTTTCTACTATTGTCCTGATTTCCTGGGGAAAATCGCATCGAAGACATTTTGACGTTTGGCAAGGTGAGTTCGAAAGGAGTTCAATTTAAGATGTTTGCAAACTACCTACTCGATCAACAATATTGCCTTTAGGATAAATAATATATCTGCATAATTTGACTTCTGTATGATTTCAGAGCTTACTGAAACATTACCATGAATAGGAGGAACACTTTTCACTCAACACGCTCTCTTTCAATGCACTCCAGGAAGAGTAGCAGAAAGTCATCGTCACTTGCAAGACGTAAAGTACGATTTTGTTTCTAATCTTTCTGCTCTCAGCTAAATTTTTACTAGGAAAATCACTTAAGCAAGTGATGTGAGAACCCAAATTGTAGCAAAGTATTGTCTCACTATCAGTGTATGGGTATACTGGGTCAGCAGGTGTTACACTGGCTAGTACCACAAATAATATTCCAGCTGATACAATCACATTGTATCAATTGTCTATCACATATAATATATGTGATAGACAAACTCGAAAGGAGGTGACTTGTCACTTGTCGTTTCCAGGCGGGACTGAGAAACAGAACCCCAAAAGCCAAATGGAAGTGGATTGTGAGAAAGGTGATTTGCAATCTCGAATGGCTGGCGGACACGACAGACGTGCCTCTGGGCGACAATCCCGCGCAAAACGCTTATGTCGCTAGCCACAGGAAGGAAGGTCAAATACTTTCACTGGAAGTAAGTTTGCCCTTTCTCAACAGTACTTATTCTACAATACGTACCTACCTACTCACAAGGAAGGTATCATTACTCACACAGTTCCAGCACATAAGTAGTTCCTTAGAGCAGTTTCTACAGTAAAACTTCATTTCGTGGTTCAATTTGTTAAACTATGCTACTTAATCTACCACTTCAATACATTGTTTTAGGACAAACTTTTCTTCAAGAAGCCACGAGAATATAGAACGAGAGAAGCTCTGGATAAAGTGACGGAGAAACTCCAGTACTTCAAAGCATTTCGAGAATACTCTCCAGTTTGTATTTGACATGCCCACATAATAATTACACACAATAATGATTTTAATGAGGACTTCCACAACCAAACAATGTGCATGACCTACGTCAGAGTTCCTATCGGTGTGATGCGACTAACACTGCGGATGGAGGCATGTCTGTGTTTGGTCATAACGTCGATTGTGTTGATTATTTTTGTTTTCGATATTGTCGGGGGAGACTGTAATGGGGAATTATTATGAATTTTTTTCTGAGAGATAATGCTCAAAAGAAACAATAATGAAGTTGTAAAGCAAAAATAGTGCATCTGTAATTTTAGAAATTTTATTGAAATATTCATTATTGTCATATGGCGGGAAAGTGGACGTCATCTGTCATTGGCCAATCCGTCCAAGATGCCAACCGAACAAAACGAAACACAAAGCCCATCACTGTTTGGGCTCTTGATTAGTGAGAATATAATTTACGTGGTAATAAATTGATTTAATTAATGAATTATTAATATTAATTAATTAGCCATTAATTATTTAAATTATCCCTACATTCACTGCTCTTAATGTGATCTCAGCGCATTGTTTTTCGGTTCACTTCTTTTAGTGTGACGTAGGAAAGGGTTTCTCAAGAGCCTTTGGAATGCCACCTGTTATTCAAACAGCTGAGATGTTATTCCAAGTTTTCTCCATACCCGAACGATAAACTATTTTATTCTTTGTATCAACTGTGTTATTTTATTCCAAATAACAATACAAATGCACGAAGAATGTGATTTTCACATACACGATAGGGTATTATCGCAGTACTAACAGGTGGTCCAATGTTGTGCTCACAAGAAACTATAGGTAATAATAGGTAATATCTACCGGCAAAGAGCACTCACTTCGTGGAGGCGGAAAATGTTAATATTATTTTTCATTTTATTTAATTTTTATTTACCTAACGTTTTTTTTCAATTGCTCTTACAGAAAGTCAGGGATGAACTTCTCATGAGATTGGACTACATGTATCTGGAAGGTAGGAGGGTCATCGTCAGGCAAGACCGGGAGGCCGGTGCCATGTATTTCATAGTTATAGGGTCTGTGGAAGTCGACCACGCTTACCCCGATCCAATTTTCAACGACGAGACTCTCCACAATCTCGATAAGTACGGCTATGGAGATTCGTTCGGAGAGATACCTTTGTTCTACGGAGAACCCCACCGAGCGACTATAACTGTTCTGGGTAATGTATCTTCCTCTTTCTACTGGCTATTACGAGCTCCAGTAAAGGTTATTAGGAAGCATTGGATACTATAACATAAAGAGTTGCAATCAAACACTAAAAGTTCAGCCCTTGTTTCTTTTTCAATATAGGTACTTCCTTTTTAATCTCAGAACTCGAATAGGTAGGTATATAGGGTGCCTATTGTTGTAGACCGAATGCTCTATTAAGTAAAGTTTTCCCTTTCTTTTGATATTTGCAACCCCTTTTGGATTTGCAACCATGGTGCCCAAATTAATAACCATCCATGGAAAGGATGATTTTGTTGGCCAGAAATGGTGGTGGGCTCCTGGAAGTCAAACGCTGCAAAATATTACACAACGGCCTATTATTTTCTCAATAGATCACCCATCTGCAAAGATCTCATTGATTAATACAATCGTTATAAAAACGATCAGCTCGATAAACTTCCTGTTTTTTATTATTATTGAAGATAACGTTATTTGAATCCAGAAAATACATTTCGGTTTTTAAGAATTACAAAGAAGGTATGGAGTTAAGGTAAATTCCTAATTCACCTGGGATTTGGGGAAAACCACATGCCCATTGTAGTCTTCCGATTAGGTACCAAAAGAAAATTCAACATTTTGTCATCCGTCTAATAGTCATCAACAATTTCTTGTGATCAGGAGTCAGAGATCTCGAGTAGATCCGTGTATCGCTTCTTATTTCTTCAGTCGAGTAGGTCCTTGTGTCGTTTTCTCTTCTGTCGTCGGCTCATTCGTGGTGCAGGGATGTGTGTTGCTGTAGGTCGTACTGTACGATCGTACGGATTTGCGTGAGTCGTCATATGTCATTGATGTGTGCAGTTTGTTGTAATAGATCTTGGTGACATCATCCTTGGTCTATTTATGGCACCTGAGTGTCCTGTAGTGCTCCAGAGATCTCTTCAAAGGTTTCTTTGCTTAAGATAGCCACGACATCTGCAAATTGATCAATCGTAACATTCGGCACTGTTGGAAAGTCCGATGAATACATCAAGTACAAATAAAGGCCTGAGACGCTTACCAGAGGGACACCTGCTCGTACACGTTTGTGGAAGATATTGCTTTTCCAAATTTTACAGAGTAAGTGTAGTTACTGCGTGGTTTGACTGGAGGATTCTGAAATGAGTGTCCGGAAGTTCATCTATATTTTTGTTAGAAGGCCCTCGTGCCGAAGGATTGGGTGGTATGAGGAACGGCAGAAAGAATCGATTTTGTCCACTAGCTTGTTCAACAATACATCAGAGCCGACAGAAGGGTTAGTAATTTCCGATTTGAGGTGTGGTTTGTTGGTTTTGTTGTGGCTTGTTGCAAGGCATTTGGAGGAGTTACTTTTGTAGAGATCAGGGATTGCTGGAATCGGAATTAGGCCTACTCAGAAAGATTTGCGATTCGCTCCCGTGTTTCTGGTTTTTCTCGTTCAACTCTCTAGTCCTCACAGAGAGCGAACGGTTGGTCCTACAGTGCCTGCGAGGTCTCGTTTGACGCTAAACATATTTTGATCTATTTATAATTGTTGGAAAAACTATACCTACGTTGCTATTGGAAGTTTTCAAGCTAGGGCGTTCAGAAAATTGCAATCCCTAGTTTCTACCCCAAATGAGAAAATTGGCCTGAATATCGTTAATTTTGGTCCATGGTAACTAAGCAAACTGCCGAGGAGGGCGTACGGCGTGTTACGGAAAGACGGATATTTTTAATTCGATGTTTGGATTCTACGTATCTTGAAATGTAAAACATCGAATTTTATAGGGGAGTGAACAGTTTTTGTTTTGTGCTCGATTTCGAAGGTTCATAAATCTAAATTATAAAAAAACTAGCCAGGAAATACCTACATGAAAATTGCAATAAATGATTAAAACTTATTTATTACTTGTCTGGGAATTCCTTCTGGGGGATTTAAGACATGCATGACTGGAACTTTTAGGAAACATTCAATTAGCTGTGAGGGTCTGATTTCATTAGTTGAGATACTACGAATTATTTATTATTATATAAGATTGGAATTACTGGACCTTAAAATCAAGCTAGATTTTTTATTTTTAGAGCCTGGTGTTGAAATGTTGGTGCTCAACAAGACAGACTTCAAAATAGTGCTTGAAGAATCTTTATCAAACCAGTGGGGTTCAATCAGATGGGCTATGACAAAATTCCCTTACTTCGAGCGTTGGCCTGAAGATGCGGTTCGATACCTTTGCTGTCATTCCATACTCATAACAACCCCAAGTGACGTTCTCGTCCCCGGTAAGTTCTCGCCCTGGTTCTAGATATTTACACTCTGGTACAAAGAACTTGTTCGATTTGGATGAGAACGCATCTTGCACATGGGCCAAGAGATTCCTTATGTACTCGTCGGTAGTACTGGACAACCACTCAGATGGGGGATTTGATTTTTATTTCAGTTAAAGATGTGAATGGATTGGGAATCGCTGTATTCATCCTAGAAGGCACAGTCAGGGTGATTCAGAGAATGTTGGTTACAGTAAATACAAACGAAGATGGAATCAAGAAAAGATACACGCTGTGTCCAGACCAAAGCATTCCGCCAACGAAGTTACCTCAAAATGTTATCCCCTTCTATATGCAGACTGTGAAACTTAGAAGGAACGCTGTTTTCGGGCTTGGTACAAGGAAATATCAATAAAATTATATAGTTACCTAATGACGGTTAGGGCTTTACTTGTAGTGGGAAAATCCAAAGACTCCATGAATACCTATATAAATGAGTAGTATTCATTCATGGAATTCATAAAGGCCAATACACGAAAAAAAAGTTCACGGCTGTGGGGTCCTGAAGAAGAAGAGCCAGTCCAATTTGGCCTTATGGTTTATTATTTCATGGCACACAGGCCATATTTGGGGTCTAGTTGTGCCCCGACGCTTGTCGTTACCTTCGATTTTCTCTAAGGGCTAGAAAATAGAGGATACAATATTATCAAAACGCCCTAGTTCAAAAACTTCAAACAGGAAGGTAGGTATAGCTTTTCCATCGATTTCAAAGATATCACAATGTTTAGCGTCAGACGAGACCTCGCGGAGCTCTGTAAGTAGGACCAACTGTCCGCTCTCTGTAAGGACTTGAGGGTTGAACGAAAAATAGCAGAAACACGAGTGTGACTCACAAATCTTCGCGATTAGGCAAATCCCCGTTCAAAGATCAGCTGATCAAATTATGCAACTTTTGTCTCACTAAACCGAGTTTTATAAGCTTCCTTAATATAGTTACTGAATCACGTTATGAAGGACTTATTTCTATCGGATGATGATAACTTAGGTAGGATGGTATAGGTAGGGATTGTGACCCTCATCATATTCATTATTTCATTTCATCCTAGCGAATATTTTTGACTTTCCAGCATGGGCAACAAAACGGCCACCGCTTAGCTTATTGAATTTCTAGGTGAACAGATGTCGAAGCACACAATGATGACTGAAACTGACACTTTGTTGATGATCTGCCCTCGATTTATTATCGATCGATATAACATTGTCAACGTATGGACAAGAGTAGTTGGTATTTTGAACTACAATCACCCGAAAATCGAAAAGGTTTTTGAAGCTTTCATTCAGAACAGAATGTGGGCGAGAAACAGAAAACAGTTCTCCAAATCAATCAAGATGTAAGGTTCAACTATTGACATCATGAACATTAATTAACATTCTTTTAAAACTATCTACATTCAAAATCATATTTTGAAATCGCAACACTTTGAAATCATATCGTTATGATAGAAGAAAAAACGTAAATCGTAGTAAATCATCGTGTAAATTGTAAATCGTTGTGAAAGAAAAAATCCTGTAGTTATGATACTTATCAATATTATGAAGTGGTTACGTAGATCAATTTCAATAGCCAACATGTTTCAGGCCCCAAGCTGATAAGAATATGACAATCCACAATACACCGCTATCTAGCCGTGCAATGAACTGTACCATGAAAGATAAGCTGTACAAGAAAATTACGTCTTTCCCTGAATACAAGGAAATAATTAAACAAATGAAAATCTCCCATCAAAGACAGTTGAAAAAGTAAGATTTGTCATTAAGGACAATATACTTTCATTGTTTTGAAATATCGAACAAAGGGGTATTACTTACATTTTGTGTATTGAACAAAACGGATGTCACTTACCTACTTTTTGTTGGGGGACTGGTGTGGATTCGGATGTACCAGAATGATAGCTGAGTACATACCTAATTTTAATAAGTTTTGAGTAACACTATTACCCAAGTTGGGTCACGTGAACTTATTTTTTTGTTTAATTTAACAGTTCAGCCAAAGGAAGTACTATTGTTGACGAGGAGCACGCTACGATAATGAGCACAAAAAATAATCCAGTCAAGCACAGCAGTACCTAGTTACATCATGATGGATCTCCAGTGTTTCGTTCACTGATTAATAAGAAATAAATGCACGGCATTATTCGCTTTGTGTTTAAAATAAGCACGATTCCTATATAAATGTCATGAATGAACATGTCAAATCAATAGAGCGAGACAACTGGTTTTGTTAATTTAGATGAGTATAGTTGTGGCGGCGACTACATTATTGTTTTGTTAATTTACCTGTTGAATTTTATCACTTGACTCCCGACTTAACACCTGTTGAAAAATACATTGATTCACTTTTCTCGTTCGACTAAAAAAGCGTGTCGTATAAAAATAATATTACGTACCTTCTAATTGATACCAAGGGTATTCCCATAAGTGGAACATCCCCCGCCAAATAGTCTATGTCCATGCCCCAATTTAAAATGAAGATCATCATGATCATTATCATAATTGTTTAAAATCAGTGATCGAAAAGTTAATGTAAGACGAAAAAAGGAAGGTCGATGACACTGCAACAATAAGTTATGAGCAGTTGAACAAATCAAACCAGGCAAGATTCGGAGGAATCAGCAGAACAACATGTTTCTATTGTTCTTCAAAGACAGATTTTTGCAAGTCCTCAACGTCTGCTCGCCAATGGTGTGGTAATCGGTCCAATGGTTTACAGTTTAAGCTTACATAAATGTTCTCCTTACCTACTTATTCGGCTCTTATTTATTTGCGGTAGAACTAGCCGGTTCCCCATGCGTTGCACGGTTCCATAAGTCTACCCATTCACTTCGCTCTCGGTTGTCCACATCCTAAACGCTCGCTTCGCTCGCGTGATTGGTTGTGCGTGGTGCTACTACATAAACCTACAAAAAAATCACCGTTCACCAAGTACCCACTCGTGTGGAAAAAAAGAAAACCCTCACTCGTCGAATGGTGAAAACATACGAAAATATCAACTCTAACAGTTCAACAACACCGGTGGAACAATACTCCGGCAATACTCGCTTAGCTCTCGTGATTGGTTATTCATGGATGTATATCTACGTCTTTAAGAAATACATACAAAACCCTCATCGTTCACCAAGTTCAACAATGCTACTCCAACAATGGAAACATGTGGTGTTCCACATCAACCAAACTGCATGACAACTGAGAAACCAAAGTTTTGTATGAATGATTATGGCAATTTTGATACCACATCAATACGACGTTCTCAATACTAAGTTTCAACTAAGTATCTATCTCAAAGACCTGAAGGAATCTATCTATCAGAAGTATCTATCTCAAGGATCTGAACTACTGAACACTCAGAAAACTACCTACTACCGTTGGAATGGACAAATGAAATTCTATTTGACGGATAACACTTCGTTCGAATTGGCTGTGGAAAGTAGTGAAATTTCGCGAACCTCCCATGTTTGCTTCCCCCTCACTCAAAGTCGTTAAGGAAAGCCACGTTCATGATGAAGGAGGACATCCTCGGATTGTTAACATACCCGCTCAATTAGTTCGAAACTCGATGTTCATTCTGATGAAATAAGATGGATGTGAATCGGTCCAGCCGTTGCATATAGGGAACAAACAGACAAACTTTGAGTTTTATATATTTAAGATACTTCGGATGGTGTCCAGAGAAGGAGAATACTGGTACCTATGATAAGCAGGTCGAAAACTTACCTACCTGGATAGGTACGTCATGAATCAACAAACTAATCCAGCATTTCGGGTGATACAACGAGATGGTAATTCCAATTCAGCGGTGGCTAATGGTAGGAAATTACGGCCAAGAGCTGACGAGATAGGCCCCGTCATAGTTTGCGGGAACCGCAGAGGCTGAAGATAACGGAATGACTCCTGTTTTGTATGCGATGCGTCATATTGATTGCAGCAAACTAGGGAGCCCTTGAATTATGTTCAGATGATATCAAATGTTTATTTTTTTGCTTTCCTTTACCCCCTTTGCCAAGCTTGGGTCTGCCCCGAGGGACTCCGCTTTTCCAGCCAGGGGTTCGGCAAACTGAGGCTTCTACCGGAATCAAGTCAAACAGAAAAATTCCAAGATGACTCAGGGAGCAAATAAGTTCATAATTGAAAAACTTGAGCGCTTGCTTTTCCCACTGGTGGTGCCGTGTTCCCCACTTGAGCGTAAAGTGAGGGTTGGAATTTTTGTTTGATCATTTCTAGACCCTTATGCGAGGAGGCAGCTTTCTTCCTGCTCGTTGCGCATATTTTAGCTCTTATGAATCCGTCTTGATTTACATCCATAACATTGATTATATTTACAAATGCCTCATCCCTCCTGCTGCAAACATAAAACAATTCCTGATCAAACATATTGTAATCAAAACAAAGAGACATGTTTATTTATATAGTCACTTCCTCTCTTTGATATTTAATTTACTTCTTCTCCTTTAGGACGATTTCGAAACGAAGCAGATGGAGAATTTACCTACCCTAAGTTACCTACGATACCGTACGAGTGTCCACGATGGTTCATTCTGTACAGAATAGTTGATAGGTAGCTTGCCC
>JAEMON010000003.1:29639464-29652601 GCA_030264115.1 Lygus lineolaris | reverse complement strand
GCTTTGTAGAACCAAATCAATTTGGATCCGTGTAAATTACTCGGCCTGGCCATAATTGTGATAAATCTACGCACGATTCGGATTAAATTTCAAAGAACGGTTGTCCACAAAATCTCTGGACGATTCTCTACGAATTTAAAGTGTTGTGAAAAGACCTAATACCAGGACCTTATGGGTCGATACGGTTCTAATGGCCGGTAGTTGGGGCTTACCCCAACATGATTGCCTTTGAATTTAATCGCGATTGGGTCCGTCATAGAAACTGCGCAAACTAGGCATTTATTGGCGTAGGTACGAGTTACCTTACGTCCACGTTATGTTATGTGGGGAGGCTTTTACACTGCGACTGTCCACCCCTGCTAAATATACACGGAGATATGTAACACTTGAACAACATTACCCACCTAGGTATTGATTGTTCCAAACGTCTCCTTTTGACGGTGCATTGTTGTTTGTATATTAATTGTTTGGTGTGTCGCCATCGGAGCTTGGATGGAGCAGATTACTCAGCGCGAGATTTCTCCAATAACCTTCAAGTAGTGGTGTTTTCAGTTTTACATCGCAATGAATGGAGGTAAAGAACATCGGGCCACATTCTTCTAAGCATGAGGTCATCAGTGTACAGACGCAACACCTCATAAATCACTATAGGAGTGATCAAAATAAAATAAGACACCGACTCACCTTCATTTTGGCCAACGTTCAGGCCCGAGAGGTCTATTTCAAAGGATGCACAGGAAGTTGTCGATCTATTTTTGAAACCCAACCTTCCGTACGGTTACCGTTCGTCTACTCACCAGCCGTAGAACGTTTCTCCGGGTTTTCTCTGATTAGTTTTTTGTGTATTTTCCCTTTACGAACATAAATAACAGAGTACGCCCCCTGTCTTTTTTTTATATCTTTGGGGTCAAAGAAGCGAAACGTTTGAATAGGACGGCAGGAGAATATATAAATGTGGAGAAGTTACATGGCTCCAGAGGGAAACGTCGACGTCAATTTATAGCTGAACGGTGAACAACACGAGAGCGTCGACCTAAAATTGGCATGGTTTCACTGTGGGATACCATAATATAGACTACAGTTGAGAGATCAGATGGTTCAACCGCAAATAGTACTAAGCGGAAAGAGGTTTGGGAGAACTGTCCCATGGTTTCTCCACTGTTCCTCTCCAGTTTCAACAGTCATTTCAGAAAACTTGCATTGTCGGTTTTCTAATATCCCCTTCAGTCCATCACGAATTTAACATGAGTTTTGATACAGTAAATTGATTAGCTTGAATACAAATTTTAGCAATATTTCCCTCATGTTTTCTCTTTTGATTAACAATTTCGTAAAATCATGTTAGTCACAATACAAACTACAAATGCATACCTAAGCATCCGTACCTACTAGGATAAGTATACCTATTAGTCAGGCTACCTCATGCACTGTTAAATCAGAGGCGTTGAGGTCATTGGATTTGTACAACGCTTTGGGTGAGCGAGTGTTTTATTGATCAAGGATTTCTCCTTCAGATGGGCAGTAAAGCCTAATCCAGCCAGAATGGGAGAGATCCACAATTTGGGCAAGAGGCCTGCCTACCTCAAGTTCTACGTTGTTGCTGGGTTGATTGCGCGAGGCCGGTTGAAGATTATTATAGGAAGGAACCCGATCTTCTTTTTTTCCGATACCCAGTAGCCATGTCTTTTCACAAACGCGAGGTTGCTCCAAGAAAATGTTTGGCCTTCCAAGGTTCCCGAGTCAAATGATGACTTTCGGGATAAAGGGGTTCAGATCGGGGATCGTTATAATCAGAGTTGGATCCGTCAAGTTACATAATGGGCCTTCTCGTTAGGAGGCTACATTCGTGCAGTACAGGACTCGACGGTCAGTAAGAAGGTACTGTCTTTAAGGCTTTAGTTGCCCTTAGGAATCCAAATTTATAACCTCTGTTACACCTCTAAATCATCGTCTCTGCACGCTCAAGCCTATAGGGGTGCATTCGAACCCACGAACTAGAACTATAGAAAGTTCGGGTTGCAGTTCAAGTTCGAATTTTTCGGGATACTCGATTCGAGTTCGACAAGCATAGTTCGGGTTCGAGTTCGACACGAACTGTTCGAGTTCGAGTACAGGGTATGAAGACCTGAAAATTGACGTTTAAGCATGCGCACAAGCTACCATTGGACCAACAGTAATGAAATGAGAGACCATTCAGGGCATCAGCTGGGCAATTCCTCAAAACCATAACCATATAACCATATCAGACCATAACCTAATATTGTTTTGCCTGCGACAATCATAACAACAGACAGAATGACAGACAAACAGACCGGCAGACATACAAAAAGCTCTGAAAGCAGGTGGAAATGTTTCATTTTGAAGGACAAACATGTTTTCAATTTCTAGCACGAATACGCAGCTTCCCACCTTCGGTAGTGGAAGCAAAAATTGTTTGGCGAGGAATTCTAGAAAACTACCTACTCCCTCCCCTTACCCCATTTTTTTAGAAATCAAGGTATGTACATGAGAGGGCACTGTCCCTGGAATCAAGTGTTTGCAGTGGGCATGGAACTACCTATAATAGGTCATCATCTGATGGAACTACCTATAATAGGTAGTAAGTTTTTCCTAACATAATAACAGTGCTCTCAACACCAGCGAAGAAAAATCAGGCGGAAATCGCAAGATTATTTATGTACGAGACAACTGGTATACAATAAATTATTTCTGACACTTTGAATTATTTATGTCTGCCAACAGTTTTGTATTTATCGGTAACTTATATATTGGGCATCATGAAATAAAATGAAATAAAATAGGTTTGATTTTTTGGGTGATTGCGCGGGCATACCCACTAGTACATAGAATGTATTCCATCACCATCCGGAGGCCCCTCTCTTTCATTTTCGGTCACTCATTTTCGGACCACTGAGGATCGTTCTGAAATTTAAACATTAAATGAGATATGTACATTGTACAACCAATGTACGTTGTATGGTTTGTGACACCTTTGGCAGGATTATTCATCATTAGCAGTTATTATTAGCCAAAATGGAGTCTGCCCAACCAAACGAAAGGGAATACGAAAAAATAGATGTTAGGAAAAAAAAAGTAGATCTGAATCAGGATCAGATTGTAGAAGATGCGGCAGAAGATCATTATAATAATGATTGTTAGTTTGGTGGTTTACGGAGTTACGAGTAGTGCGGAACCGGTTCGAGGTAAATAAACTATATTATAATTCAGCCCATTTTTTTCTTCTCTCGCATATTACCACAATACACCGTTTCGTCATACATACTGCCTCCCAACAGACTACGTTAAGTTCCTTACATAAATAGTAATATAGTGTGCTTCAGTCGTTGGCCTCCATTACGTTTGACATACTCGGATAGTAGCCCACCAACAAAATGAGCCGATTAGGAAACTTATTAAAAACGCGAACACCTGGACTCAGTCCAAAGAGGTGAGTTGGACAGTGTTCACTACAAGAGCAGAATCCTCAATGAAGCGGTCTGACCGACACTCGCTGGCTGGCGGTTCACAGCTACGAACCACCTCCACTTACTCGACCTCTGAATGATTGGAATTCCAATTCTGTGTTTATAACTAAACGGATACACCGTATGCGAGAGGCATAGGAATCGAGCAAACAGAGAGGCACGGGCCCACTATCATAGCCGAGCGTGGGGAGATAATGATTATTAGGAGAGTATATTACACGTTATCAGTGTCAACGAGGGGGACAAACATTGCGGCAGCATGTTTCAGGGCGTTACCCTTAGTTCCTAGGCATTGATTCAAATGGTACTAAACAAATCATTGAATCTGTGGTGTCCCTTACGAAAATTTGATTTAAAAAAAACCTCAGCCCCACTGTCGTTGTATGAAGTCGACTGACCTTCATCGAAACTTGGTTGGTTTTTGAAGTAGTTTATTTTAATGTGTTTGTTTTTTTTTATAGCTTTTTTGTTTGTTTGTTGGGTTTGGGTCAATGTTGTTCCGTGTCGCAAAGGAATTTGTTTTTATAATATCAAGATACTGAGTTTCACAAAAGATGCATAGTGAGTACAACGCCAATTTTAAGGCAATGAACAAACCAAACCGAAGTACCAATCCTCCACAACCACAACAAATCAGTCGTGTAAAGTACCGTAAATCACGAGTAAAGACACTATAATCACGAGTAAATCCTCTTAGGCTAGTTCCCAGACTAGCCATGTAGTGGGCTATACTGATTCTAGTGCCTTCAATCACGAGTGTCAACTTCCTCATTCCCAAGACCATAATGTTTACTTCTGAAGAATAGACTTGAATTACTGAGTTCATGAGAAGGGCGTAGAATATTTATGAAATAATCGATGACAAATCTCCTATTTACAACCACTTATAATCTCTTACTCGCAGTTTTTTTCTACACTCGAGTGCAGGAGATTAGAGTACAAGTAGTTACGGAAGAAAGGAGATATTTTTTCCTGATATCGATGAAAAATTACGACTTGTCTTGTTTTAATCACCCGGACATACCCAATATGGCTAATTTTGATATTTTTCTGATACCTTCGACACTCAGAGTATTTTCCTGGAGATATACATACATATGATATTTTAAGGCAGGGTGTTCGAAGCAGTAGAATTTTTTGTACCTACGTACAAAGTAGGTCAACTTTAACATTCGATAAATAGGCATATAGTAACAGTAGGTACATAGCAATAAATAAGTATATAATAGTAGGTAAGTTATCAAAGTGATTTTTGATTCACACATAATAAATTATTAAATAAGTATTATAGTTCACTCCCAAGTTGTACCCCAAAAAAATGTAAGTAGATTTTTTTTCCCTGGAATTTCCTCGGATAAAGTTAATTCCCCTATTCAAACTTTTGAATGTCATCCCCGCCCAAAATGCCGAATTATGCGTCATCGTATCCCATTTCATAACCACCCCTTCAATAAACCAACGCCCTTTACGGACTTTCTGGCGATTTACAGAGGGTGTATCTCCTTCATCCCTTCTTTCATGTTCTTCTACAATCCTCTTTTCAGTTCTTTAAACTTGCTGAGAGGGAGAGAGAGACAACATATACCTATTCGCCTTCTGGCTGGCTAAACTTCGTCGTTTATTGCTGCCACCGAGTTTCTTCCGAGAAAAGCAAGAAACTCACGTAGCCACCTTCATGGAACGCATTTTTGTTCTCTCCGAATCTCGTCACGTTTTGGGTCCTTACTTTCTCACAATCCGAAGTCTGTCTGGGAGGTTGAAATACGCGCCAAAACACTTCTGAGTATTTCGA
Organism: Lygus lineolaris; assembly: GCA_030264115.1. Taxonomy (NCBI): domain Eukaryota; kingdom Metazoa; phylum Arthropoda; class Insecta; order Hemiptera; family Miridae; genus Lygus; species Lygus lineolaris. The sequence continues at coordinate 29,647,324 of JAEMON010000003.1, read as the reverse complement.
ATCGAAATTATCTTAAATCATTAAACTCTGTGACGATAATGAATGGAATTGTTGCGTGGTGATTGTCGTTTCAAATGCCAAGGTAAGTACCTACTTCATAGAGAAAGCTGTACGAAATCATAGTCCGATTTTAACGAAATTAGCCCTAAGACGGGGCTTCGTGATTTTCATCACCGTCGGCCCACTAGAGTCGTGTGCGCATGCGCAAACGTGGATACACTAAAACTACGGTTTCTCAGTTCCTAATGGACCGATTTCGTCAAAATTTGGAGAATAGTTGAGGACTGGCTCCAAGACGATTGCCTATGTATTTTGCGCGATTGGATCAGTAATAGGCACGGCGCATGCGCACCCTTATAATTTGTCCTCACAGGCGAAACTCCGGAACTAGTAGACCAATTTCGCTGAAATTTTCAGGGATTGTGCTCGTCAGTTTCTAGGCGGTCCCCTATGAATCTCATCGCCGTCGATCCAATGGCAGCGTGTACGTATGCGCAGAAATAATATTCCTGAATTAACGGTTTCTCAGTTCGTAATGGACCGATTCTGCTCAAAGTTGGAGGGTATTTGGGGGTTGGCTCGAAGACGATTGCCTAATTTCGGCACAATTGGATCAGTAATAGCTAATGCGCATGCACAAAGTTGAAATTTTTTGATGTCAGGCATAACTCCAGAACAAGGTACTCGACCAATTCTGGCGAAATTTTCACTAACTGATTCTATACGTCTATGTTACAAAAGTTAGGAAGCTATAGGGCTCAACCAACTTGGTAAACGTTTTGGTTAGGAATCTAACACGAAAAATAACATTTTTTACGTTTCAAGGTAGGTAGGTAGGTAGGTACATAGAATCCAAAAACCGAATTTAAAAAAATCCGTCAGTCCGCCGTACGCGTCGATAGTTTACATTGAGAAGCTTCCTTAGTTACTTTCAATAAGAACGAAGGGCTTTATAACTCCTGGTAAATAATAATTACAGTAAGTACTCATTGTGCCAAGAAATGATTGTGAACCTCGAAATATAGTTACGAGAGGTATCTACTTACTAATGGATCTTAACAGATGGTGATCTATAAAGAAAATAATGAACCGTTGAGAAATAATTTGCAGCGTTTTTTCTGCTATAGGAAGGTCGAAACTTTGTCCAGCTGTCATAAAATGGACCACTCTCCTTGATTTTCCAATCACAGTTGTATTGAGTGGGCCTCCAATATTCCACAGATTCCCACGTGAATTGAGTGGGCAGTGAAAACCGTGACCTATTAAAACGGAACTCAGTATTAGGTATTTGATTGCTGGAAATATGCGTGGGACAACTTGGAAGTTTGCCTTCGTCATGGTTCATAACTCGTTATAAAATATGCTGCTCATTATTCATCGCCATATGCATCCTAGATACATTCTTATTGAACGGTGCATAGCTTCGCCCCATAGGTAAGGAGGAGATGTGTTTCCCAGTTGATTGTCAAGTAACAATAACATGTTTTATTTTGTAAGGATGGATTCGTCCGGTTGTTAGAGCCTGCTGTGTTCATAAAAACGAGCCTTTTCGCTAGTTTTCAATAATAAATCTTTAGGATCGACGAACCCGGAATTTAAGGTTTTTGTGACCTAGTAAAACCAAGATCGAGTCTGCAGCTGGAACTTTGTCAAACCAAGGTCGAGCAAGTATTTGGATTTTCTATACTTGAATAAACTGTAATATCTTCCGAATAATTGAAATGTTTCGTGCTGTTTTGAGTGAATTTCAAGTTTTGAGGATCACAAGCAAATTTTAAACTTGTGAATTAACAACAAAACTTACTTATTTTTATTCTGGCTTACACAAGTCCCTAAAACGTAAAGGTAACGAATCTGTGAATGCGCCTGTTTATAGTCATGTGTTTAATACAATAGGTGAAGGTACAGGTACTCCCAAATGGACCCAACAACCATTCCAATCCCGACGTCTACGACATGAAAATTGTCACTTGGAAGACTATCCAAGATTTTTGTACCCCAGAAGTTGTCGGTAGCTGCATCAGGTCTGGCAGGTGAGGGCAAGCAACGAAGCGTACTACTCTTGCTTCCCCCAACCTACCAACCGGATACGAGAGGTAGAGGACCTGACAATGCTCCAATAAATGAACCTCTTCCACAGCACTAGACTCTTCTACGGAACAAAACATCCCAAATAATGCGTTGAAAGGATAAGGAATGGAATTACTCGTGGATTTCGGTGCCAACTGTTACCACTCAGTCGCATTAACATGATTATGATCATCGCCTCCGAAACTTAAGATACAGCAAATAATTTAGGATTACTCGCAAGTCTACGATCAAAATTTCGACTGGACGACTAGGACGAATGGATCCTAATATAAGTGCAAGTAGCGTTCGGCTGATTCTGCCCTCCCCACTGTATGCACTGCAACTTTGGTATAGTGAAGATAAGATTTTCCTCGTTGAAATGGGTATTATTCAATAAAGAGGAATCTCTATTTTCTTAGTAAGACACCTTCGAGTCAAGAATCTCGGATGATTCAACTGGACTGAATTTTCGGACCACTAGAGCGGAAAGAATGGACGATTGAAAGAGCCATGAAACGGGGTTACGGTTTACAGCGTTGTCGTTCTATTAATAGTCTCTGTAGCTGACTATGAATATTCAATCCGTCGTATGAGGGACACCCTCTGGTTAGCCAATTGATACGATTTATGAGCCAATGACTAAGCGGTACTTCATCCCTCGAGATGCAAGTGGGTGATAAATCTCGTAGATTCTTCTTCAGTATCTAACCGAGACTTCTCGACGTGACTGGATGAGTTTTTCAAGTGGCAAGACGGGGGAAAATAGAAAAGGACTCAGATCTGAACACTAGAGACTATCCAATAAACATTCATATCCCATATTGCCAACAGTCTTCTCACCAGACGAGGTTAACTACATTTACGGTTTTTATGCATTACCTACTATATAAATGGCAGAAAAACTAAAAAATGCCAACTAGTTTGCCAATAAAAATGGCAAACTCCATAAAATGGGAGTTATGCAGAACAATAAGAATGCGCAAGTGCACAAGTAACTCAGTTTCATAATCATGAAAAAGAGCATAATTTCCAAGAAATAACATAGATCAGTCACACCATACCAACTCTAATAATTAACATTATATAGGTACCTATTTATAGTAACTGAACTGTATGTGCAAGCACTTATTGAACAATAATTACAAACTACACAAGTATAATAATAATTTATAATAATATTAATTATATTTATAATAATAAAAAATAATTTAACAGTCATTATTTATGGACTTAGCAATGCTCTCAATGCTTGTTCATTCAAAATGAAATTTAATCCAATCGATTCAACACTTTTCTTTTGTGTAAGTAAGTTTTCTTTTGTTGCCCTACTGTTCCAGCAGGTCAATGCCGAAAGGGCAGGTTTAAAAGTCAGAACCTTAGAGTTCGATATACTAGAGAGGTCTCCACCGACGTCATTCCTGATATTATCGTCACCATAGATTCACATAAGTGTCATAAATAATAAATTCACATAAATAATTTTTGAGTGACACAATATGAGCGGAGCTATCATCAAAATTGGGTACTCAATTTCTTGCCGCAAACTAATGATTATTGGAACAAGATTGCTTTCAAATGAAAGGCAACTTTTAATGACGAAGTCATTCTTGCGCTTGCTATGGGTACGTTATAAAAACAAAGTGTACGATTTTATTTCTGTTGGTTTTCACGTACAACCAATCGTACTCTATGGAAAAATAACTTCCTCATGTCCCACCCCAAAACAATTATTGTTCACGACTCGTTGGAAAGCTCATAATTTATTACACATCACACCACATCTCAAGCTCCTAATTCCCCCCTCCTTTAACATCCTTCTGAGAAGTACTAAAAAAGTGGTGAAATTGGCAGGAGTTTTTAGTTCGTCACCATGATGCCTTTACACTATATGAAGCACGCTACCCACATAAATGTTAGGAGAATGACTTCGTCACAAACAACTGCTTCATCAAGAATTTCTAAAGAGCTTAGAACTAAGGTGGAAGGGGTGGGAGGGGGAGCTTGTCCCCCCACCGAGGCCCGCGGGCCTATTTCAATATTCTCCTTCTTATAGAAAAATATTGTACTTAAGTGTACGTTAAACCATAAAAAGGTAAACTCTGTAAATATGAGGGTAGAATAATTTTGTTTTAGAAATCAATTTTACATTTGGTCTCATTTCAATAACCCATAGGTATGTACCTACTTAACTGACCGTTGGGGAAATTGATGGACAGTATTCTCTTGAAAGAAAGGTCGATTTCAAGAGAAGTTTTATCAGTAAGATAGGTACAGATACATATCATTGAGTTGCTGACGATACCTGGAGATAAACGATGGATGGTCACTGATGTGCTGAGCCTGCTGCCTCCCAAACTAATGAGATGAGGAGTTACTGCTTCCACTCGTACGCCGCTATCTTCTTCGCGGACGGACACCGTGGACATCAGAATCTGTTAGGAGAGAAGAGAGTGTTATCGTCTTTATTATTAGCGACATACGTAGATAGACCGCAATCAAATAGTAATTGAGTAAAATTCAATGTTCATGGTAACAAATAAAACAGGTAACTTAAGATGCAACATTACCAATTACAATCATTCTATGACAAAAGAACCCCCCTCCGTCATACTCTCCTTCAAACACAAAAGGAGTTCCACAAAAAATAGTAGCACATACTACATACATAAGTAGCCGAATTATGAATGTCCAAATAAGGTATTATAACTAAAGACATGAAATGTCCCAATGTGTTGCAGACTCGTATGCAAGCGTTCCAACACTTTTTTCTGACAACTGCAATTTTTTTTCCCCAGTTCGTTCTTGGTTCATCTTTTTTTTAAGTACGAGGGGAATAGATAAAACACATCCATATACCTAATTTGGAACATCAAGCTTCTTCATTTTGCCTCAAAAACCCTACAGCAATCGAAGGACAACAAATTGATATAAACTCCATTGATCATTGATGCACATGAGACACCTTCCTTCAGGGGGCCCAACGTGATTCCATTCTTTGGCGACTATCACCACAATCGACTACCTTTGTATTGATAGCTGATTCATCTCCTTCAACTTAGTGTCCCTGCCAATCAGCCATGCAGTTCCTTATTCCGGCCCGAATGATTTGTAGGTGAAACGCAATAACTCCTCTTCAGACGTCACATATGCAGTTCCCACTACCAAGCAAGTATACGAAAGCATTCCACAAAAGGACCGGGGAGCAAGACTGGGGTTACGCAAGAACAGAAACTCTGGGAGGCTTTAATCAAAGAGACCTCCAACCGCTTGTGTTTGCCGGCACTTGACTGGCGAGGAAGTCCCTCGCCGACATGCCGTCCTTTCTCCGGCTGAACACGAACAGTTGGCCTCCGCCCGCTGGGCCGTATTCCCGTATAGGTCAGTGGGGCGAACACATGATCGCATTATGCGAGTTTTTCCCACGAAATTTACGGGGAGATCAGCCGACAAGAAGGTACGTTGCGGTGCGCTCAAATGGTCAAATGAACGATTTAAAAGAACACGTCATAAATCACGGAGATCTATACCGTCGAGAAAGTGTATTGCGGCCTTGTCATTTGTTTCACCACAACCATAAAATAAAGAACGGATTCGCTGAACGTATCGAACCTCTGAGCGATTACATGCAGCTCAACACAAGGAGCGTTGCATGAACATGGTCAGGTCCGGATAACAAATTTAAAAAGTCATTACAGGGCGTTAGATTCACATGACTTCACGCTTTTAATCAAGAGAACAAGATTTTATTCTGACTTGTTACTTCTGAAATGGTACCTATGTTTTGTTGTATTTGTGACAATAAGCTGTCTCAAGCAATCTCAAGCAAAGATGCTTCCCAAGGTTTGTTAACAGAGTAGGGCAGTGTAGAGAGTAAATGTGCCTGCACACTATGCCGGTTGATGCCGATCGGCTTTGTTTATTGATCTGGACCACCAAAACTCTCGGATTGAGATCGGCATGATACATGGACTCAACTGAAGAAATTTCAAGGGAAACAAATTGGAAAAGGAGGGAAAAAATAATGTTGGACGTAGATTGTTGAGTTTTTATTTTTGTTAGATTGTTGTTAATTATTTTTGAGGGAAGGGATAATTTTGTTACATATTATTTATTATGAAGAGTTACAATTTCTGTTAGGCTCTGGAAATATGGGGGAATGTTCTTTGTTTATTTATAATTATTTTCATCTTTTTAATCTTACTTAATTGAGTAATATTTAAACCTGCAGACAGTAGAGAAAATGCCAATACGGGGCAATTTCGATCAATTTCGAATAAATAAATTTAAAAAAATCTTGGAGCCCATTCGAGCAGAGGATCACTCGAGTGGTTTGACCTGTGATTGGAACAAGGTTCCACCGGGAGTTGGTTCCTTGGACCGAAATTAGAGGTAGCAAGTATGGACGATTTATGATGTTATGAAACTTATTTACACCGAACATAATATTAAAACGGAACATAATAATATTATGTCAACGTTCTCTAGGGAGAAAATTACCTCTATGCTCAGTTGGCTCGTCGTATATGTGTGTACGGGATAGTACCTACTCCATTGCCGAGTAAGCTCCTGACCAATCTTTACTTCTCCGATCGTTTTTGAATTCGATATTGAATGGCGAAAAATTTATTGGGACATGTCTCATGTATTCTTCAATAGGTTTAGGGGGAACGTACGTGTGTATACTCGGCTGGCACATCCATCATGAGCTACACATACTACTGAATTGTCTAAAAACGAAACATGGAATAGGTAGCTTTTGTTATTGTGAAATTTAAATTACGCTCTCATATTCTTCTTCACTGGTTTCAGATAATCTGTTTTACTTCTATGTCAATAATTTGGTAAACAAAAAACTGAGCGGGTGTTAGGGCAGTTTAAGTCTGGCATTGAAATATTGAATCCTGTATGTGACGAAAAATGACAGTGGTTTAAAGTTTGAAAAAGTTCCATCCATGCAGCATGAGTTGATAGCGAATTTTCAACTAATAATTTTAACCGATTTGGTGGTGATATGGTGGCGAGTGGTGATTCTTATAGGGAATTTCACGCTGATTCCGAATATACCATTATGTTCCTGGGTTTAAGATGAAAATTCACACCAAAAACCTTAAAATGCGCGTTTTTAGCGATTTTTGACTCTGAATTTTCAAAATTTTACCCCTTGAAGTACTCCTACAATTCTGGCCAACGAACTCATCCTTTTTTAATATTATTGACATTTTTTTAAAATTTAGTATCTAGATTCCAGGCGTGTGTGTGTGTGTGAAAAAGCGATAAATTTCAGGATGGTCTAAAACAGATTCCCACGAAGAAAATTTTCAAAAATTTGCATTACTAAAATTTTTAAGCCATAACTTCATTTTCTCCATTTCTTCATTTTCTTCATACATTATTACCGAATGCAGGCATAAAGAACTCATGGCATACCTAGCCGTATACGGTTCAAGTTTCAGATTTAAAAGCCATTTGGATCGATAAATAACTGGACAATGTGTGACGTAGCAAAACATTAGGTATATTCTTCGATACGTTTCAACAGACCTTTACCACGTTCATTATGCATTCAAAGAGGTGTGTAGGCACATCCGAACGTTTGAAAGACGTAGGATGCAGAAAAAATTATCATTCGTGGGACGATTTTTCTGCTTCGGTCTTCCTACTGGATGCAAGAAACCAGGACTTGTTTATGTCCACCTATCAACTACTGAGCATAAAACGTTTTCCCGAATAAACTATCTACATCGAAGTTCAACCAAAAAATTGTAAAACTTGGGAGTAAAATATTGATAG
>JAEMON010000003.1:29608844-29632154 GCA_030264115.1 Lygus lineolaris | reverse complement strand
ACCAAAATGGAATAGGTAACTATACAAAAAAATTTAGTATATTTTTTTAAATCCACAGCTGACACTTATCACCAAAAGCAATTATGAAAAGCATTCATGAAAAGTATAAAATAATCGTTGTGGAAAACATTTGATGAAATTAAACGCAAAGGTGTGGACCTACTAGAGAAAGGTACACTCCGTGATCCTAAAGTTACCTAGAGCCTCATTAAACTTATAATAGGTATTCTCACTTTTGCTTGGCCAGAATACTGACTCGTATTTTAATATCCTAAAATTCAAAAAGAAACCTACGTTAGAAAATCATTCTTACCACTCCAAGGATCGCCTATTCTGAATTATTATAACTTACTTATAAGGTTACAACTTAAATACACAAGACTATCGAGTTTCTTCTTGAATTTAGTAGTTCAAGCACACTGGATATGGGCACTCCCACATTAGTAAACATATATCTCTCGGAGAGGTGTAACTGATCCACTTACATTACAGCTAACAAGGGGAGAGCATTTCTCAACTACCCGTTTGAACCACTCCCAGCATATTTTCAGGGGTCGTTAGGATTTGAAAGCTAACAAGAACTATATCTGATGTTGTTCGAATGAAGGAGCGAAAGAATGATAGAAACTTATAATACAATAGATTTTTACTCCAGCTCAAGATCAACATCAGCACGTCAAGTTGCCTCATATAACGTGGAAATCGATACACAGATTTTTCGCATTTCGCTTCCCTATAAATTTCATTCATTTTTGCAACATCTTGTACTAATATATACATTGAAATATCCGCGCTAATCAAAAGATATTTTTCATGCTCGATTCCAAAGGTTCAAACCTAATTAAAAATACAGTTTGATTAGAAACTTTGGGCAAGGATGAATATTGAAATGTGCCAATAAAAATACCCATGTTTCACATTTTTGAGGCCAAAGTGACAATGATATTGGATGTACTCGTATGTTGGTTGTTCAATATTCAAGTAGCTCTCCTTACCATTGAAGGTGCATATAGAGGGAATTACCTACCCTCATCCTCTCCGCTCACTCTACTAATCGTGAAAAGCATTGGTGGAACAATAATTAGGCGACGAATCCATTCTTAGGGCACCATGTAAATTAATATTGAGGAAAAACACATCAGCCTCCTCCGTTCTTCTCCCCAGTTAGAAAACCTTCATCATCCCCGCTTTATAGCGGCTAACACGAGCGCGTGCATGCAGTTCGTTTTCAATGAAGCGACTCATTATCGCTTCAACGGGACCTCCGAAAAGGCAAATATTTGGTTTGGCGGGTCTTCGGCGCTTTCATTCCACACCGCGGGTCGTCGAATCCGTGCCAACAACAATGGCCGACTTGAGCCGTGACGTGGAAAACGGGTCCAGGCCTTTTTCTTGATGGGCCGCAATCTTTTCTAGCTCAAAACAAATCGAACCGTCGGATTTCATTTCACTTTCCCTCGGGAGTTTCCTGAACTTTCAGGACATCTTGAATCTACATCGAGGGTGCATCGAGGGGATCGATAAGTACCAATTGGTTGTTAGGAGCTGTAAGTAGTTCCAATTGGTTCAATAAGTACCAATTGGTTGTTGAGGAGCTGGTTGGAGTCTACAAGAGGGTCATTCATGTTAGCCAGCATGGATTCCTGTCGCGAAGGTCAGTTGTGATAAACCACATGGAATTTGAGCAGTTTATCCTGGAGACTAGAGTTTTGGGCTCGTGGTATTCTATTGGACTGGATCTCCTCTTATCTCTCATGTCGAAAGCAGATTGTATGTATTGAGAAGTTCACATCACCACTATTTCCTGTTCCCTCATGGGTCCCCCCAAGGGCCCCACATTGGGCCTATTTTGTTCATTTTGTTCATGAACAGCCTTCCCGGTCATCTCCATGATGTGCACTTCTTGTTATATGCGGACGACCTCAAAATATTCCGGAATATCGGCGAGTATCGGATGCTCTCAAGCTTCAATGAAGTATTGACTCCTTCAGTGACTTCTGTACTGATCACTGCCTGAAAATCAATACCTACAAATAAATGCAGTGTCATTTCGTTCATCCGTTCTCGCTCACTCAAAATTGACCACTATTACACCATCGGTGGTGTGGCGCTCCAACGAGTAGATAGTGTGAGGGACTTGGGAATCTTGATTGACTCCAGTTTTCGAGACTCACACTCGTGTTGCTGGTATTTTTTCAATTCAACCCCTCATGTCCTTACAGAGAGCGAACGGTTGGTCTTACAGTGCTCCGCGAGGTTTCGTTTGATGCCATAAAACGTGATCTATTTGCAATCGAAGGAAAAACTGTTCCTTCCTATTTAAAGTTTACGAGATAGGGCGTTTTGAAAATTTCATCCCCTATTGTCGACCCTTCAAGGAGACAACAAGGAGAGGAGTTGTCTGACGACAGTCAAAAGCACAGCCACAACCTAAATGTCATTAATGTGGTCCGTGGCAACCAATGAAAGTGCAGTGGGCGGAGTACGGCGGAAGGACGGTTTTTATTCGAATTTGGATTCTACGTACCTAACCTATCCCGAAACGTGAAACATCAAATTTTGTGGAGGGGGGGGGATATTTGGTCGTGCTCGATTCCAAAGATTCATTAGGTAGGTATTGAAAATAATAAACCAAAATCAGGCGTCAAATGTTTTCCCGAATGTGGCTTTTGCCTAACTATTGGTAGCGAAAATTCGAAAGCCGATGGACTTACCTGCACAGAGTAGAACTACAACGGGGAACTTGCGTAGGTAGGATTTTGAACCTCAAAAACTGATTCAGCGCGAATGTGAAAATGCGTTGAGAAGGGAGCGTGTGATCATTTAGGTTCCGCAAAAGGGGGGACCGTTCAGGCCGGCGGGGGGCCGGAGACGTCTGTTCAGTTCAAATTACGAGACTCATTTTAGGTAACTTTCAATCGTCGGATACCCCTCCGGAACAAGCGTGACTCTGACTCCCTGCGCATCTACCGTAATATGAAGCTTACCTAATTGCCTAATCATATATATGCAACAACAAATCTTATAAGGCATTTTCCCATGAACATAACAGAACTTAAACTCAGTTAACTTTCTCTTTTGTAGGATGGCATAGATACAGATTGGGAACATCACAAATACGAGTTCATATATTGGTGAAAGAAGTTGACACCACCTACTTTGATTGATACGAACAACTTCGTTGCACATATGAATAGAACAAACTGATTTTTGATGCCCTGAGAATTAGTGATTTAAAAGTAAAACATTATTCAAATACACTGAACAGACCCATCAGTCGGCAGGATTTGAAAAAGCCTATTTTCACATTGTGTTCAAAGTAAGTTGAACATTGCGAAATAATTAGTTTTCACCTCGGTCTTTCATCCAAGAGATTGAACTGAATTGATGCATATGTAATGTACTACAGAACATTACAATACAGTAGTAGGTATATGTAGGTACCTACAAAATAGTAGGTATATTACTGCATGTGGGTACCTTACCCACACTATTTACAGGTATTTGGAATTTTGTTTATCGCCAAATTTGATACTGAAACTATATTTTGAAGATAACATTATGGTGTGAAAATTCCGTAAACAACACAACCAAATTCCAGCTACACTCGTTGAAATCAAACTAATGAGTCTACCTTGAATTTCCTGCGGCGCATTTTGAACTGCGTGAAAAAGGTTGGAAGTAGGTACCTTCTGGTGACGCTCAAGCCATCGTTCGCAACACTGAGCCATCACGTCGGACGTTATCAAGCGAATTTACAACAGTAATTTAGGTGGAAGATAAAACAAGAAGGACAAATAGCAATGTTGGTTGTAGGAACAATTTATGATGAAACACAATCTAAAAAAATCAGTGGGTAAGTGACGAATGTGTGTATATGCGGTTAAGAACAAAAACGTGAATGGAAGTGGTTAGGAACAGAAGTATAATTTGCACCAATCCCAAGTCTTATCACCCATAATATATAGGTATATGGTCATAGTCTTCCACTTTACCTATTGACAAAAAAAAACGTAACCCCCCCATAAACCCAGGCATAAACAGAATTTTGAAGGAACTCGTAGTTCGGATTTATAGACGGAAAAATACGAGTATTACAACTTTCGTTTCAAGGAGAACACACGCCTGTTTCTTGGAGCCCTAGACCAGGACACACCCTTGACCTGAGACCTTTTTTAGGCCTGAAAAGGTTGGATTTTTATTTGTGGTCAGGAGCTCCACGACATTTATTCAAACAGCGGGATATCTTGTTAAGTGCCATCACACCTTGAGATTATGGTTACTTCGAGCCATAAAAAATTGTGCGGATTAGGGAAATAATTATACATAGATGAATGATGACGTCTTAGTGATGGCTATTGATGGACTGATGTCCCGAGTTTGTAATGGAGTGGATTAGTAAACGATGCATTGACAAACTGGAAGAAAATCATGGGAGAAAGTATAGAAAATTTTGAGGGATGATTAGTTGTCCGTTGGTAGTGCAATATTATAATAGAACCATATATCGCATCCGATTCGATCGATATATATAGTATTTTCCCTTTTAATTAAACCTTCTATTCCCATGTAGGAAAGTAAATGTTTGAAGAAAATGAACGCATGTAAACATTGTTTAAACACAAGAAAGTGGCACGGGGAGGGCATCACTTGAGGGTCAGATTTCTAGACAACGGTCTAATTCATTGCTCACACGCTGTTAGGGATTTCATGGCTTCTTTTACAATGACGATGAAGTTCCTACCACCTTTCTGTGGAAAAGGCGTTTTCCAAGATAAAGTATACTCCAAAAGACATCCTGACTCTCCGAAAGGGGCACCATCTTCCCCAGGTGATGGAGCAAGTGATACTTCTGTTCCCCCCTCCTGTACCACTTTCTTGTGTGTAAATAATATTTTCATGCGTTCATTTTCTTCAAACGTGGGAATAGAAAAATTTTAATTCAAAGTTTAAAATGTTTAAATGAAAAAGAAAAAGGTTTAAATGAAAGCCAAAAAGGTTTAATTCAGAGTGAAAAAGGTTTAAATGAAAGCGAAAAAGGTTTAATTATAAGTCAAAAAGGTTTAAATGAAATCGAAAAAGGTTTAATTATAAGTAAAAAAAGGTTTAAATCAACGCGAGAAAGGTTTAACTAAAAGGGAAAATACTATATAATAAGCAATATCGTTACAATCCATGATGGCAAGGTTACAATCTATAGATTTTAACTATAGATTTTAATCTATAGATTTTATTAAAGAGCTGTTTCATCGACATCAATCTCTTCAGGATTCTACAGCTGAAGGTGGATTGAGCCCGTCAAAGTCAATACAATGGTTGTGTGTAAGCACAGGTAAATACTCGTGAGCCACTGATTCGTGTTAACCGACCCTCACGAAACCTTGAAACCACAGTATATGGGGATCAGCAAACACTTGAAACTGATACCGGACACCGTCCAACCACCCTGTTACAGCTCACGGAAGCCTTAAGAACTTATATGGGTTCCGTTTACCAAAGAAGAAAAAATCTTCAGAACTGGATTTATACCTACCTACCAACGTTTTCTGAACTTTTATGAAACGTTCAACCAAATACCTATGTACCTATTACATTTAAAAAAAAAATACGTGCGAAGAATGAAATCGTCAAGAAGAATGAAACTTCGCCTCAGTTTCATCAACGGTCTACCGCTGAAGAAGAAAACCGTGAGCCCAGCTGGGCGGGCAATCGAGCTTCCCCGTATCGACGTGGGTATGAATATACCTATATGCATAATTTTGATATAATCACTCTATGCACTCTAAAAGCACCAATTCCAGCCATTTCATTGAAATAAATGTAAATTTCCGAATCCTGACGCTATCCTATGCACAACATAGTAGTAAAGTTTTGGTTGTAAGTGAAACTCATTGCAAAATTGTGCAGTTATATAATTTCATAACGATTCCGAATTAGCTAGTAATCTCGAAAGAATGTTCCTTGCTGGAATTAATGGTTTTGACTTCTCGTATGAATGTATGGCGACCTTCGGTGGTGAGCAATCAAAATACGGTCGAACAGTCGGTTAAAATTCAACGTAGGGTTTTGTCTTGAATGTATGTATTATGCAATCATGAGGCATTGTTGTCGATGACATTTTCTGTGATTTTCAAGAGTTTTCTCAAGTTTTCTCTTTTTCTCCAGACCGAAGATTACAAGGCAAACAGGAAGAGCCGTGATTAGACTGTTACCCTCCCACTCTTAATCTCCGGACTACCAGTTCCGAAGAGTTTCCAATATGCTACGGGTGGAGCTGTCGTAAACAAAGAACCACATTGTTCATTCCAACTTGCTAGGTTTCTAAAAACAAAAACGAAGAATATTTTAGAGAGCACTCAACGACAGTTGTACAACCAAATTTTAGTTGTAGCAACAAACGTGAAATACAGTTTCTAAATCTATCTCCCACCATACGAACACTGAGAGAATGGGAATAATTCTAAGTTTATTGTAATTTATAATATAATTTATCATAATTCTATGAATCTAAGACAATTTTGGGTTGAGTCCATGGATCTGATTGCTATTCGGGACTTAAAAGAAGACGGAGAGAGTCCTTTGATGTGCATGATTGTTTTGAGTAAATGGGTACTTCATCGGATTTTTTCAAGTGGGTATTTCATCCGATTTGTTTAGGATTCTGACGAAAAGCTCTCGCTGAGAGGCAATGTGGTGGGTATCCGTCGATCGCATATGGGAGTGGGAGCAAACGGGCTCGAATCAGAGGCGGCTGGTAAGATAGATAAGGTAGGCACCATAACTTAAGTATAGATTTAAAAAAAAAGTTCCATTCATGCAGCATGAGTTGATGGGCGTATTTTCAAAGAATAATTTTAACCGATTTTGTGGGTGATTGTTATAGGAAATTTCAAGCTGATTCCGAATATACCATATGTTCCTAGGTTTGGGATGGTATTTTACACCAAAAACCTCAAAAAACACGTTTTTTAGCGATTTTTGAAAATAAATTTTGAAAATTTGACCCCTTGGAATACAAAAATTCTGGCCAACGAACTCATCCTTACTTTCGATATTATTGACATTTTAAAATTTTTTTGGATTTTTTATCTCAATCCCACGGGCAGATATCGTATTTTTTTGCTCATGACCTTTCCATAATATTGTATTAGAGCTCATATTACGTTCTTTATGGAATGCACGGGATAGCAACATAACCAGGAAACGAGAGAGGTTTACGCATAGAGAGTCTGTTTATCCGCATTTACATACAGAAGCTATAGATGAGCATGATAAACCCTGCAAATTATTACACAGCTGTTTATTATTTTCCTGTATAGATCACCCATCCGCAAAGATCCTATAGTCTAATACAATCGTTATAATTAGGTAACTTTTAGCCGTACACACCAACGATACACCAATAGATCACTGATTTTATACGAAGTACATTACCTACAAAAATTATATCTCGAGGTTCACTAACTATATACTACATTATATAATATTCATTATTTGTACTCTAAAATATATAGACCAAACGTGCCAGTATGCCAAATTTGATCCATTTGGGTCATGGTAACTTAAGGAAAATGCCGCGGACGGCGGATTTTTGCTCACTCACTGCCTTGAAACGTGATACAACAAATTTTCAGAAAAAAAAAGGTGGGGGGGTAAAAAAAGGTTTCGTTATGCTCAATTACTATAAGGCTCATCATTGAGAATAATTATTAATCAATTGAGAAAACGAGAATTTATCATAACAAATCATTATACTTATAACTTATATGATGTACCACTACCACTAGATGCATACCTACCTACAAGTAGGCTATAGGGGAGGGTATGTCTAGTTTTTGACCAATACGAACAGAGTTTTCAAATAGTAATCCTTTTGCCTATACCCACTATTTGAAATTCTGCTATTCCTTACCAAAGGCGCCATACGGCGAGTTGTGAAGCCCGCAAGGAAGGAACCTCGGCTTCATCGACACCTTGACGAAGGGCACTGAATCCAAATTTGAGGGTGAAATTCCCAAATACCAACCCACTGGGATACCTCATTCCACACTGACTCAACATTCTTCTTCTGACAAACTAAGCCAGGCAGTTTATACCTACTTATTCTCAACATTAGCAGTAGCAGATTGATAGCCCCATTTCGCTGTTGATTTCATAGATGACGTAGACTAATCGAAGAAAATTTTCAAGATTTCAGACAGAGCCATCATTAAGGGGTATTATTATCATGCAGTTAGTCGCAGTGGGAGGTTAAGTACCGCCCAATGTAAGATGGGAGGCTATACGAGTTGACCCCGGAAGCTTCAATTTAACGTTATTATACTCTACCGCACAGTGTTCCACAATGAAGCGTGGGTCGTAAAAATTATCTACGAGCACATTATGCAACTGTAATTTTGGACTCATCGGCGTGGGAGCTCTATTCAGAGTAGGGTTGTTACGATTATACTCGTATGTAATGCAATCAGTACGGAGAGCCAACCGCTCCCAATTAAGGGTTGAATTAGAACAAGGTACTTCTTGCGACCAGAATTATGGTCATTACGATGTTCCAATTCAGAATACAAATATACTCGTTTATGTACCTCTTCGAACATTATTGGCCTTTCAGTTCATTCTTCATATTGTTAAAGTTTAGCATAGAAAATTCTTGCTCGAAAACGACGCCCAGTGTTACGAAATCTTGGCAGTTATAACATTCTTCTTTTGACCCATCTTCTTTATCAATTCCTCTTCGAACCCATTTTATAATTTTCTCTTTGAAGCCATCTTATCAATTCCTCTTTGAACCTCTCTTTATCAATAATTCCTCCCCATCCTTCCTTCATTCATAGTAACGTGATGAGACACAAACGCTTGTATTCTCATGAGTACATTTTGTACCTGCTAGTATTTTTTGTTAATGCGTTTCACATACACGTGAAATTTTTTCACATTTTCACATACATGTTTGGCAAGCACCTACCTATATGCCAATGTTTCCCACATACAAAACCAAAACCTACCTGCGTTAGTTTTCATCTCACTATCAATATCAATCGTTGTTTAGCTACTCAGTGAAGAGTTCACAATTTATCGTGAAAACACAACCTCCCAAAATACCTCTTCACTCACTCACTACTACATTATTCTTAAGTATCAAGAATCAGAAATTTGCACGCAAAAACATGATCCATGTTGTTCGGTCCCCATACGGCGGTTTTTATGTAATAATGAACAGGTCTCTTATTTTTGGTCTCCTTCATTAGAGCGGAATAAAAATTTTGTGGAATTAATAAATAAATAAAAATACATTTCAAATTAAATTCAAGGTCATAGTAAATACCAACAATTATAAACTCGGCTACTAAACTTTTGAAACCATCGCAATTTAATTAATTCTTCATTTTCTCAGGAATCCGGCAATAGGGTAGGTACAAAGTACCACATTACCTAACAAATTCATCAATATTTTGAAAAAAATACAACTCTCACAATGTGACTTACCTATTATATCGGTACCTATTTACTCACTGTGTAGTTCATTGACAACGATAAGTAGGAAATCTAGAGAATCGCATGAACTGTATTTCACCGCCAAGCCAACGCTCAATTGAAACAACAACAAATCACCATTCAACACCAACATTCTCAAAAGAATTCACTCGAGCAGAAAGTATTTTTCAATCGTAAGGAGAGAAGAAAGGAGAATAAATGCTTGCATACGAGTCTGCAACACATTGGGACATTTTATGTCAATATTATTAATGTTCCCAGTTTCCCATACGACCAAATTTGTTTCGATGCAGCATTATTTCAATGAGTTCCATATTCGACTCAGCTGATCTGGGAGCTTCATTTTGGACTCAGCTGATCTGAGAGCTCCATTTTCGACTCAGCTGATCTGGGATTTCTACCTAGCCTTCACTTTTCGAGTTAATAATAATCTAAAGTGACGGAGCGTGAGCAATTTTTCGTGACGTTTTTTTAGTTTATGTGCCAAAGCAAAGACATAAAATGTCAAAAAGATGTCGTAACAAGTCGAAAGGAGTGAGAGAAAATGATTTTTCATTAGCTATAAACCTTCCCATAGCAATTCCAGTCATATCGGAAAACCCGCATCAAAATCCTTCCAGCTTCCAGCGGTTGAAGCGTGAACCTATCAACATTACTCATATACAGAGTAGAGAGAGTCTTTATTTCAGTCTTTGTGCTCTGAGCATGTAGAACAAGGAGTTTCGAACCCAGAGAGTTTATTGAAAGAGAAAGGGAAAAGGGCTGCTGGAGTGTGTTTGATTCTGGTAAGACGCGAGTTGATGTCAGTGTGTGTGAGTAGGTTCGTGTGACGGTCCTATTTCGGTACCAGCTGTTTATAACGAGTGTGATAGGGTGGTGGCCGTGGGGAGGGGAAGGGAGTTGGTGTTGAACATGTGTCTAGTTCAATGCCGCAGAGGTTACTTGAGAATCTGAACGGAACAGCAGGCAATGAGTGGTAGTCAGAAATACGCATCACAGACAAATATGGTTTTCGTCATCATCATTCACAATTTGTCACCAACTTGTAAAAAATTATCAGAATATAAAATTTAAATATGGTAAGCAGGGTTACGTCTGCATTATTTCATAGTCTGTACGAACAATGACTTCAGTCACAGAAACATTCAGCGACAGAAAAATATATTGAGCGGTGAATCACCGATTTATAGGCACGTTCATATAGACTTTCATTGATCATGGAATAATTATCAGGAATATTGATGGATTCAATTTGATTTCTGGGTAAATGCATCCGAACAAGGGAACCTCCAAAGTAGCTAACCAGAAATATGAAAGGACATTAATAGGTATGCACCTACTGCATCATGAAGAATTTAATGGTCAATAACATTTTTGATGGGAAGAAGAGATTTTCTTGAGTTGAATTCCAAGGGGCACTGCGTATTGGGAAAATAAGTAGGTTTTATATGGTTTTCTTACCCCAATTTGGCAGTAGTTCCGTATTGGTTTGTTATTTTCATTAATGAACCTTCGGAATCGAGCAAGAAAAACATTTTCTCGGATAATTACAGGTAGGTATTCATTGTACTCGAGAAATATAATTATTGTGAACCTCGTGGTATGATTACGATAGATACGTACTTACTACGAGTATATTATATTCCAATGGGATCTTTACAGATGGATGATCTGTAAAGGAAAATAATAAAGCGTTGGGTAATAATGTGCAGAGTTTTTGTTTTTCTTTCAAAAACCTCCGTTTTTTAAACGTATACCCGAAACACAGTCATTTTGAACTGTCTTCTTTACATGAGAAAGGCTGTTGGCCATTAAATCCTGAAACGATTGAACAGAAGATTGCCGAAATCAGAAGGATTATTATTATGATTACCTAGTTGATTGTTACTATACCAAACTCTCTAATATTCTGAGTAATCGGTAGGAAAATAATCACGATGATTTAATTATTTGATTCCTCTATAATTATTAATCACCATGATTAGATTCTTGATTAGGCACTCGAGTAATCAGCAATCAAGTTTTCATCGATTATTACTGTGATCATGTGGATTTTTGACCGACCTCATTAATTAATTGCGAACGCTATGATTGCAGTCGGAATCAGTAGTCAATCAAAACAGATTTGCCCAACATTGCCTACAACAAATAATAAAGGTTCACTCTTCGAAAAAACCGTTTTGAATACTGAAGCCAGCTGTACCAGAAAAACTGGATTTTACGAAGAATGTCTACAAAGGAAGCTTTATGAAAACAAACAGGATTGTGAAAAGCAATGATCGATGCGCTGAACTCCAGAAGTAGGTGTGTGGTAGTTATTCATAAATAAAAATACAACTAGTCTAGGTTTGAGATATTCTAGATAGGACAGCTCAAGTAAATTAATTTGTGATCTAGGTATTTTGAAACGAAAGTGTCTCTATGTACACGTAGAATGAATTGAAATGAATTATTCTTGTCAGTTAGTGCAACGGAAGAGAGGTCAGAAAGTAGAAAATAATGAGGACAATAATAATTATGATTTAAGATTTCACGTGTGTAAAAAAAAACAAAAAAAACAAGAGATGAATAAGAAAGCGAATATTTTCGCTATCTTCACACAATAGAAACAGATTTTTACAAGGCCCGATTTCTCATGCATCACCGACTGACCAGGAAGTTCTTGAGTGAGACATTCCTTCTGATGCATATCATCTTGTTCCTGCGCTACAAAGATTTTATAGGCCTCAATCGACTCAACGCACATTGCATAAATACAAGAAGAAGACGACTGAAAGCCTGTAAGGCCACCCTTTTGAGAATCCAATGAGCGTCATTGATTGCGTTCTGTCATTTGTGGGCGAGTAATTTACAACCGGTGTTGCAACCAATCCGTGGTATTATCAACAGATTGTAAGTAGATTTACTAAATCAACATTTTTGTTGCATTCAAATGGGAGGTTGGAGAATTTAACCATACAAGAATCGCAAAAATTTACTTTCAGCATTTTAGGGTAGGTAGGTAGGTACCTCTAGCCCAAATGATTGTGGGAGGTTGGTATCGAAAGGTGCGATACTCGGATGTATCTATGATTTGTACTGGAAACGTGAGTTTCTGCTTGTATACCTAGGTCGTGGGTGCGCCTTTTTATGCGGCACATCTCGAATCGTCTGTCAAGCCTACAAGGTAACTATATTTATAAGTGACAATCCAAATCCACCCACCTAATCGTCGCCTTCGATGCCATGAAACCACAGAAGACCTTCAATTTCTTTCAGAGGCTGTCGCTCCGTGTTTCACACCAGCGATTTCATTGAACATCGTCGAGCCTCGAAAAATACATTCTATGTTAAGCGGCAGAGTATCTGCTGACAACTTGGTGATTAAGAAACACCAGAAGGAGGACTTTTGCCATTTACTTCCCTCTGGAGCATCCATCAACAAATGTAAACGAGGAAGTGCGAAGAACCTCCTTTACATACCTTCTGCACGACATAGTCATTGTACGAAAAAGATACCATTTTCATAGGGCCAGTTGGGGTAAATGGAAACAGAAGGTAGGTAAATGGAAACCACGGAGATTGCATACCTTCCTGCTTCCATAATGGAAACGAATGCAATTACTGCCTTCGTGGTAGTCTCTTTGAACTAAATACGTTCATTCCTACACACTTTTTGTACCCTCAGAGTTACTCCAGAGTCGGAAAGAGACGCAACGGCGTGTAAGCCGTGAGGTTACGCTTCACGAAGTTTTGTTGGAATGAGTTTGGGATAATTATTGAGAAACGGCTGTAACGTGGTTAACGGTCCGCTTGAAGATTCCGACAGAAATTCATCGTCCAAATACGCTTCCAAATCAGAATCACTTGTTTATAGAACGATTCCATTCCGGGAAAGAGAAAAGAAAGCAAGAAACGAATTAGAAATGGAATAAACTAATCAAAAACAAATCGGGAGGTTACGCAGAATGTATAGGTTACATACGCTTGCCCAGTCATGGGTCTGATTTTTGTCCAGAATTCTTCTTACAGTTAATTAATGACGATAAGAAAAATCTAATGGTTTTGGAGATAAATCGTATAATTGCCCCCCTGGCAGCAAGCGACGTCAAGATGAACGGAGTTTCTCGTACAGTCCATTATGGTTCTCATGGAATTCGCATAGTGATTTCAGCTGTTCAAAGAAACCACCTCCTTCCGTACTAGTATGAAACATCCCTGAGTCAACGTTTATGCACTATATTATAATACCTTTATGCGCCCATGTCCGTCGTTCATCTATATTGTAGAATGTAGATATCATTTATATTCATATCATCAAATTTATGTTCATCAATGTAACTCCATCCATCTTGACGTCACTTTTTTCCTGGTACACACGGAAGCAAAAAGTGCATGTTTCAGTCAGTTACTGACTTGAAAGTATTACGGAAGATTATTATCGTTTCTCTTCCGGCTAATATCATAGACAATCGACATTATACCAGCGTTGTTGCTTTTTTTCTTCCTCTTTCTTATAATTCACATCTGTGCCTAGAAACATTTTTTATCAAGAGGATAAGAGGGGATAATACGCAGATTACTGACTTGTACTCATTTGAATTGTCTAGAAAAGGTAAATGAGAAGAAGTGAAGCTGATCCTCTTTTGAAATCGCATGCAAATATTATTCCCACGGTGTAAGACGATCGACGTGGAAAGAAAGATAAGGAAACACGAACCCTTTTTGATTTCAAGACGTCTTGTTTGTCCGCATCGTTTCAATACTCAACGACATAATCCGAGGTTTGAAGTCACTCGACCGGGTTCTCTCTCCTTCAGACGGTTATCGGATTTCAATCCTCAAGTCGGTCGTATGTCCGGAGCCGCACCGGAGGTCGCATGTCCGATGCCGCAGGTGGCCGAACGGTCCGATGATCGTCCAGTTCGCCACGCCGCTACTCGTCTCCTACCCATGGGGCAGACGCGCGGTGGGACGGCTTCCTTTCAGGGAGGACATTCAAGGCCGAGCCCGTTGACGAAGCCTCACTTCCTCGGTGTAGACAACATCGGGAAAGTACCTGCGTACCTACTGCCCAGGTGAAAAGATTCAACGGACTTTCGAGGATTTACTTATTAATATATTATTCAGAGTTGTTTGTTGGTCAGCCTAGCCTACATCGTAAAAAAAGAATATTTAAAAAAGGACCATTTTTCAAACTGAGTGACTGACCTGGCGTATTTTTTCTCGCTCAACCCAACACAGTAGGTGCCCTTAAACTACTATGCATTTTTTTTTAAACTAAATCACGGATATTTATTTCCTTAGGACGATATCATAGTACTCTACTAGAGCTCATGATTAAGTGCATTATGAAACGTTGGGGATAGAAACATAACTAAGAAATGAAGCGAGGCTTACGGTTCTCTTAATTTAAATTGTGTACCTACTCTAGGTAAGTTGAGGAAGTGGAGGCCATTTTAGTGGTTAAAGATCGAAAAAACGAAAATTTAAAAGTAGAAAAAAAACTCCGGAAAACAAGAGGTTAACAAATTGTGTTGCTTTTTGTTGGAAATTAGTTGTGGTATACCACAACTAATACCTACTATACCTACTATATTCAACCCTGGACGCCCGGTATAGATAAATGGGGCTAGGAGGATAGCTAAGACGTGAAATACATAATACTCCGAACAGGAAGAGGAGACTGTCGAATAGGCCAATCAAGATTACAAACGGCGGCGGCATAAGGGTCACTTCCTGCCACGATCTCATCGCCTACAGTTCGCCATCGACACAGCTGTTTAAAACGCGGCCGGGTGACGGCATGCGCGGGAAATAGGCAGTTTGCTTTCCAGGTGCTCCCCTGCTTGTCCAGGATGAGCTCGTGATGGAGGGGAAGGTGCCACAGACCATTGTCTGTTCTTGAGCTACGACAATGAGGCTTTGTACCTTTACTGGCCACAAGGAGTCGGGCACACCGCCCAACGACCGTCGACTCTTCTGCCTTCGAAAACCCCATCACTTTTACTTCCTACCAATTACCGTCAGACTAGGTGTGGCTATTCCTTGTCGGGCTGCTGCGACCACAGCCATAACTCTTTAGGCTCGAAGAGAAGGTTCACAGGCTAGGTACCTACCTAACGGTTTCCTACCTACACAATAAGAACTGTCCTGGTTTCAGTAAACCATATCTCTTAACCATCACATGCACCCTAAAGCCCTTCATTCCCATTAAGGTATCTAGAGAATACAATCTTGTACCAAATGGGTTCTTTGAAACTCTCAACCATGAAGAGTTGGATGACCAGATAACTACCTAATAAATAATAGATAATAAGTAAGATAAGATGATAATACAATATTTTAATTCCATTCAATATTTTTTCAAATATTCCAGTCCAATGTTTTTTTTTGCTTTTTTTTCAGTCAACATTTCAATGGGGTGTGCGCATGATTATTTTTTATCTTTCCAAATTATAGATCTCACTGAGAGCTTTCCAAAAAGGTGCCACATTAGGGGTGTCCTATAAGAGGGAAAGGGTCTTGAAATTAATAATGATGACGTCACCGACCCCCCTCCCACCTGGGGGGGGGGGGGACCCTCAGAGCCCAAATAATTCTGATGCCACGCGCCTCTTCCCAGCTATTTGCGGCTTAACCAAACGGAATGTTCAGTTCAAAATTGGCAAATGGGGGGTTTGATTGCGCTGAACCCGAATTTGAGGTCGAAAATGCAAATTCCCGACCCATGCGCACACCCTAATAGTCATTATTTCATTATTTAATCCAGTCAATAAATAATAAATGATAAATATAAGAGATAATATAAATAAATAATCCAGTCAACATCCTCTCAATGGCATTCACATGAACGGAACATAAGTAAGTACATGAATCAACTTATTTGAGAACTAGGTACCAAAAAGCCCCGTTGTAGTAATTTTGATCAACAAACAAAACTCAATAAAATCACTCAATTCAAATACCTACCAAGGATATTTTTTAAATAAAAAATGAGCCGCGGTCGTTTTAAGATAGGCTCGATTTAATTTGCTCTTAGTGTCACCATGGTGACTCTGAGTACCTACCGAATTTCGCGTGGTGACTACTTCGATAGGTTACCATCATCTCCATTTCCAATTTTTACGCTCGGCGAACCCCTCTCAACTCAGGGCGAGGCAATGAGTGAAATCTTCGGATCATATTTCGATATTCCCTTTGCAAAGGGCCCTTGGGCAAATGGGCCCTCCATGGAGGACAGCCGAGTCGTCTGTATCGGACGAAAACCCCAACTTCAATTCACTAAACTTCACGCTCTAAGATGAATAGAAGAGAAGTTAGCTTTAACTCTCACCTAACTGATCTAATTTACTCACAACCGTATTTAACTACAGAATTCGATGGTGTCACCGGAGGAATACAGCTATAACTTCTGCCACGACACACCCGAACCGCTGGAATAAGGTGAGATCTCTAACTGCAAGGTGGGCTAGATAAGTAAGTAGGTAGCCACATTATTATGTTGACCACAAAAGCCACTCAGCGGGGTCTGCTAGCCTCATAAATATGAATCGAGTGAGCTCTTGTCCCCCCTCTTCAACTCTCTATTTCAATACAATCATTTTAGCGGACCCAAGTGTATATTACACACCTACTATCGAAATTCTCTTACTTCAATTACAGAATTTCACACCGACCTTCACTCCCCCCGACCTTCCTCTTAGTAGTAATATTATACTGATTTCAATTGGCTCATTATTATTTAGACAGACCAATTTTTTAAAAATTGCCATCAACATTTGACTACATACATAGAGGACCAATTGTAGTAAAAGATCAACAATCCAACAAATTAAACCACACAGGACGTGATATAGACGTGGGACATGTGTAATAAGGCACCTACCTCGAAAAGTATATTTTTCAATGTAGGTATTTACTGATCCTATAGAACGATCTATTTTCAATCAATTTCCAATCGCAGCAATCTACCCTCAATAGAGACCAACAATAAGTCGACCACTAAGTTGACCTAAGTAATATCAGTCAGTAGCATGCAACTCTTAGGTGCCTATCTCACTGCATTAGTGTGTAACATACACTTATTCCGATTTCGGGGTCAAAACGCTGCACATCTTTACACAACGATTTACATTTTTCTCCTTTGACCGGCATCTGCAAAGATCCCATTGGTTAATACAATCGCCATAATGAAATATTATCCCGATAAACTTGCCGGTTATTAGGTTCAATGATTTTATAGTAAGCACCTACCGTAATTATATCACGAAGTACAAAATCATTATTTAAATCGTACATTCATTGGAAATAAGTAAGTACCTACCTACCTGGAATTATTATTTTCCGAGAGTTGTATGTCCTTCATATTAACGTAGTTATATTTCAGTAACACTACAAGCTTATAAAAGTAAACAAGAAATCCGATCGGGGAAAACGAAAAAAAAAATCATTCGGCCTACTCGAAGGATTTGCGATTCACACTCGTGTTTCTTCTCTTTTAACCCATAAGTCATTGCTTTTAGCCCTTAAGTCTTTGCTGCTCCTCGAGTCATGTCGAGTCAATGTCTCCAGAGGTCTCGTTCGACGATAAAAATTGTGATCCATTTAAAATCGTTGGATAAAAATAGGTACGAAATATATAATGAATGAAATGTATACGACAAATATAATACATGAAGGACCTACAACTCTCGGATAATAATAATTAACTTAGTAGTGATGGAATTGTTGAGTTAATTAATAATAATAATTAACAATTGGTAATCATTAATCATTGTGCAAAAAATATTATTGTGAGTATCGTGATATCACCAACCTACTTACCTACCAGCAATAATAATTACAGGCATTGATTGATCTATAGCGAAAAAAATCCTTTGTGTTATAATTTGCAGCGTTTTTGGTTAATTATTTCCAATAATGAACCTTTAGAATCGTTCAACTAAAAAAATATTTCAACTCCTCCTTCAAAATTAGATCATCTGATAAACAAAATGCAACTTTGTTGTTTTTACCGAATCAAGTTTCAAGTATACTTTGGAACTTCCTTAATTACTGAATATCATTATGATCATGTGGAGGGTTATCGAACTAGATGCCTTTCAGCCTTTCGGTAGATCGGAAATATTGCCCAGAGGAGGAGACGATGATTATTGAGTGATCGGAAAATGTTACTATGAAAATGGTGAAACATTTCCAGTTTAAGGTGAAAATTTTTCAGTTTAAGGGGGACAAATGTGGATCGTTTCATGGATTGTAGGTTCCTGGACATATTATAGCAGTATAGTACAATACTATTAGTAGTTCGAGTATTAATTGATATTAATTGAAGGATTGTGGAGATTGCTGTAGTACATCCCTTGTATATTGCAGCAGACAAAGAATGAAAACGTTGCCTATTTCCACGAAGATAATGAGTAACAGTGATTAAACTATTTCGACAGATAGTAGTTTATCCTATTATCTAAAGTAGTTCGACCTATTCTTGTTTATAATTATTGATAACGACCTAACCGTCGAAATCGATACAGAACATTGTAGGTAACTCGGCGTTGGGTTTCTACAACATCGTCGCGAGTGTTTTAGGTAGTTCGTGTCGTTTATTCAGCAGATTTACTCACGTGAACTTCAATTACAGGTTCAATTACTGCTGAACACTCCATGCCGGATCTCCTGCTCCAAAATAATTTTGATGAACTTGCCCGGTAACGCGCGCTCAATGATGTCCAAGTCAATACTAGTTGCAATCTCAAAATGTTCTCTTCGCAGACAATGATATGAGTAATATAAATACGGTCACAAAGGTTCACTTTTACTATTGACGCCTAGATGAGAACCGACAAACGTTGTAAACAAACCGTTGGCATCCTTGATAACAGCGCAACACAGACATCTGCCTACTAAAGTGTACACGCTTGAAGACAACACTCTACATAACCTATAATACGAGTGTAGGTAAAAAATCTACTCGCTCAGAGCAGAGCGGTCTTGAAGATTCGTAGGCAAACGAATAAATATTGCAGGATCCTGTACTGAATCTTGTGACTTTCCTTATCAAAATTAGAACATTCACGGAGATGAAGTTTAACAGGTTTTTAGATGACCACAAGATAACTACTAAAGACAAATTATTCAACTTTGAACGAAAAACTAACATTATAGTTCATTTTGAGTAAAAACTACAAACAATATTTGACTCATGAGGCCGTTTTCTTGACTTTTTTCATGTTCCAGACTGAAAAAGGAAAAGTTCCATTCATGCAGCGTGAGTTGATGAGTGAATTTTCAAAGAATAATTTTAACCGATTTGGTGGGTGATTCTTATAGGAAATTTCACGCTGATTCCGAATATACCATATGTTCCTATGTCCAAGACTGTTATTCACCCCGAAGACCACAAAAAAACACGTTTGTTTTAAGCATTTCTGACTCTGAATTTTCAAACTTTGACCTCTTGGGGTACTCCAAAATTTCTGGCCAGCGAACTCATCCTTTCTCTTGATATTATTGACATTTTAAAATTTTTTGAATTTTTCATCTAGATTCCACGGTCAGATATCGTCTGGAGTCACACACACACAGTAGTATAGTTAAATTTCATGAATCGTTCTAGAATGGTCTGAAATGGATTTCCATGAAGAAAAGTTTCAAAATTTGCATTAGTAAAATTTTGAAACCATTGCCATAGCTTAATTTTCCTGGAAAATTCGGTAAAAATCATGGCTACTGTGTTGGTGAGCTCGCGTTGGTCTCATTCGTTGCAGAATTCTCAGTTCTTCAACTTTTCTTATATATGAAAATGATTTTGGGCCCAATGTTTAAAAACGTGAATTTTCTAGGTATTTTTTTTGGCGGTGCTATTTTGCTATTATATTCGGAATCAGCGTAAAATTTCCTATTAATTCGGATCGGAGGTTAGTTTTTGCCAGATTCCGTCGGCGGGCCCGGCAGTCGCAGCTAAAGATTACAAATGGCGAGCGTAACATTCTAAGAAATGATTCCACTGCAATAAAACTAATAATCTCCGTTGCAAGACTACATTCCAGTCCCCAGCTATCCATATTTCGGAAACTGAGAGGGAACTTTCCAGTTTCGAAGTGGATTTGGTGGCAGATCAGTCGAATCGGTCTAACAAACAACTTGAAATGAACCAAACACAAATGAATGCAAATTTTATTTCCGAATGTCTTATGTGTGCTCAGCTACTATCACAATCTGATGAATAATCTGAAGGTAAACCGCCTTGAATCTCGCTTTTCGTAGAGGTTCCCCAGAATGCAACATTGGTGGGAATAATCAACTGTTTTGAGCCATAGTTTCCGCACTTGAGGCGTTTTAGCTTTGATTTAAATGAAATAAGGCATTTTATCAACCCAGTTTTTTCAAATAAAAACATCACCATTGCCTTTGTTAGCGAATTTACGAAGAAAATGAAGCTACTGCAATGGCTTTAACATTTTTGTAATGCAAATATTCGAAAATTTTCTTCGTGGAAATCCGTTTCAGCAGTTTTAAAACGATTCCTGGAATTTAACATTTTCTTATATTATACGTGTGTGTGTGTGTGTGTCACACCAGACGATATCTGCCCGAGGGATCAATAATCAAAAAAAAAATTTAAAATGTCAATAATATCAAAAGAAAGGATGAGTTCGTTGTCTAGAATTTTGGAGTACTCCAAGGGGTCAAATTTTGAAAATGTAGAGTCAAAAATCGTTTTTAAAAAACGTGTTTTTTAGGGTTTTTGGTGTGAATTACCATAAACATAGGATCATATGGCTTATTCGGAATCAGCGTGAAATTGCCTATAAGAATCACCCACCAAATAGGTTAAAATTATTTTATTTTAAACTATTTTTCCAACTATTTACAACTTGTTCGTACCTACGCATTGGTGTAAACATTTTCATATATAGAATGATCATGATTTCATCATTTTCCCTTTTCTTTCCCTTTAAATTAAACCTTTCACCTTCCATTGAAGTTGGAAAAGGTTTAAGTGAAACAAAGAGTGAAATGATGAAATTACGATGATCCTATGTGAAAAAGTTTAAACCAATGGGTAGGTATGGAAACTCTCGCTTTAAATTAAACCTTTTCCACTGCCTTCAATGAAAGGAGAAGAGGTTTGATTGAAAGTGAAAAATGTCAATATGAAAAGGTTTTAATTCAACGTGTAAAAGGTCAAAATAGATGGGATAATGCTATAATTATCATTATTCGACTTCACCATAGGAAAGAACGCATACGGGAGAGATGCGTTAAAGTCTTTTTTTATGTGTTCTATACTATTGGTCATCCTCTCCGAATCGCACCCTTTTTTTTTTTTTATCACCATAATGTTCTAGCTTTTAATCCAAATGGATACTCGAACTCGACATCAACACACAACATCCGGGAAAAATATTAATGAACTGTGTAGATTATTGAGGTTAACAGCGCTATCGCTCCCGTTCGTGTGGTTAAATCGTGGGAGGCGTGCTGAGTTCTGCTCGTTATCAAGTGACTTCTCCTATGGGATACCAAGAACTCTGATGTCATCACTTCTAGTAGACAACGGCGGCGGCGCTTCCACCGTCGCCAGAAAATCTCACCTAAGCTTATTTTGTATTTTCCGCGTCTTTTGATTCGCAAGATCACTACTCTAACTGAGAAGGTGTAGTAGGTACAAATTACCTACCCAGTGAGAATCTGCGTAATCAACAACCAATGAAGATACCTAGGGTGACGAGACATACTAGTTTTAGAGTATTTTTTATACTATTTTGAAGCCCTATTCTCTATACTCTTCTCATTTTTTTCGGATGGAAAAAGGAAAAAAATTTGTACCTAGGTAAAAGGTCCATCCCTGGAACCCCTATCTACTGCTGCGATGGCTTCAAAGCTTTTTCAGTGCAAATTTTTTCCATTGTAAAACGATTCCTGAAGTTTAACACTGTTTTATGGACCTATGTTTACATGGTATATCTACGGGTTGTTGAGAATCGAAGTAGGGTGTGCGTCTTTGTTGCCGGGGGGAGGGGTTAAATCATGGTAATATATTATATTCTTTTTTCGAGGATTACCTATTATTATTTACCCTAAAGATATTACATAATTGTAATTGATTATTATTATTATTTACACTTAAATACATTTCACAAGTAGTACTCTACCTAACTTGTCAATCACAGACTATTATATAGGTACTACTAATCATATCGGTTTTGGGTTCGCGTTCCTGGCAATCGATCAATCATTATTCAGAAACACGAATTTTAAAAACCATAATAATGGTTGGTAATGTGGCAGGAAACGATCCCCAAATAAAACACTCCAGTAGATTCAAAAGAAAATGTTGCAATGAAACATATGTTATACCTAGGTCGGATTCTTGCCAATGGTTTGCGAGAGCGAAATTTCAGACCATAATTTTGTGCTTCCACACTAAGTACATACCAAAGGTGGGTAAGAAGTAAAAAAAAGAAATTACATGTCCTCAAAAATCAAAATTTCCTCTTGCTCTTTGCATTTCATAGCTTTTCGAGCACTTTTGTTCCTTGTCTGTCTGTCTGTGGTCTTTTCCCAGGCAAAACTGTAGCAAATTAAGATCCAATACTCTTATGACATTTTCAGGGATAATTGTACGGGTAGCCCTCGGAAGGCCCCCTATTAATTCAATCGCCACGAGAATTTCCTGATGGTTTCCCCGGTCCTAATTCACCGATTCCACTCGAATTCGGAGGGTAGTTGGGGGCTGATTTCAAGGCGATTACCGATGAATTTCGTAACGTAGGCAACAAGGCAAACTTGATTTGGTAGTCATAGACATCATTTCAGAAATATTCTACCAAT
>JAEMON010000003.1:29594096-29605664 GCA_030264115.1 Lygus lineolaris | reverse complement strand
TATAGGTCCCAGGAGAAGTAAAAAAATGCTGCAAAAGTATTACGCAACGGTTTATGATTATTATTCTATATATTGATCACCCATCTGCAAAGATCCCCTATCGGTATAACTATAATATTAGTAAGGTCCCGTGGTCACATTCATTTTATTCGTATGTAAAATTAGTGCCTACCAGTAATTATTATTACCCGAGAGTTGCACGGGAATTTGACCTACTCGGAAGATTTGCTCCACGAGGTCTCGTTCGGCGTGATCTATTTGAAATTGATGGAAAAACTATACCTTCATATTGAAAGTTGTCGAGCTAAGGCGTTTTGGATATATCATCCCTAAAGTATTTACTCTTTAGATTAACTGACGGTGATTCCAAGCTTTTGGGGCATAACTAGACCCCAAATGCGGCCGATGTAGGTACCAAATTTCTTTAATTTTGTTCCATGGTGACTAAGCAAAGCACGGCGGAAGGCGGACGGACGGTTTCGGACGGACAGATTTAAATTTGTCCAATTTAAGATTGTCCAATTTTGAGGAGGGGTTTAAATTTCGTGCTTTTCGTGCTCGATTCCAAAGGTTTATTATCGAAGATAATAAATCATAATTAATGTACTTATTGGAATTCTTGGAGAGATCAGGAAAAAAATAGTTCACATTTCACTCCTATGGATCTCCTATGGACTCGTTGTTTATTTCATTTTTATTAATTTACCAGCCGGTTACCCGTACGTTGCACGGTTCCCCACGTTGACTCACTCACTTCGCTCGCGGTTGGTTGTACAGATCCCAAGGACAGAGAACAGAGCCCTTAGGCCGGATTAAAAATTTTCTTTTATAAAAACCTTCTCCTGAAATTAACAGACAAATAATAATTATTCAATTTGGTGCACTCATTCTAAAGTTATGGCGTGAAATAGGGAAATAGGGATTCATTTTATATATTAAGATTTATGGAATTTTTTTTAAACTGTATCAACAATACCATTATTCGATATGCTCACTGGAGGTTGCGTAATGTTACCCAACGTTTACGCTATTGTTATGATATTTGCTTATCATATTTTTCTCAAAAGAATTACGCTTTATTGCACTACCATTCTGTCCTCAAAATTCTAAATTGTTCCTCTACACAGAATCTCATTATTGTCTAACGGAATCTATGAATCGATACCATTATTTTAGCGCGGTTAGCTACTGGGATGCTGAGCACAGACCACCGAAGGTGAAGGGAGACATGCGCTCATACGAGCTATCCAGTCTCAATCAATTCTACTCGGCTCGCAGGTTGAGCTGAGACGGTCCCTGCCTGCTCCCTGCTCCCTGGACCACTCACTCTCAGCCCCAACAACTCGGCCACTGCAGCCATGGACAGCAGCGGCCAGACTGTGCCCATCCCAATCCAAATTTTCCTTTGGCAACAAACCAGGTGAGACGTTTAACCGGATGTACGTAGAGCCTTCATGAACAATTCCGAAGTGAAACCTACGAAAAATACCAAAATGTTGCAAATCATGTTTTGGCACTTATATTCAATATTTAGCTCCAATTTACCCATTGCTGCCCTCCTTCTTGGTTTGACATCACGTCATCACCTGCCACCTATTACCATTTGGTTTAAAGGAACTGCAGATAAATATTCCCACTACTTATTAGTAATTTATTCGGGCATTAACATGAAAGCTTGAATCTGAACATTTCGCGCTAACCCCTCTTATGTTGGCAATAAAGCTGCAATTGGGAAAACTGATGACTACATCAACTTACTGATAATTCTCTCAATCCCAAAGTTGACCCGTAAAACAGCATTTTCTCTGCTAATTTTGGCGTCGTTTAGTAATACTTAAATAATAATTTACTAATAAATGTATATAATATTATTCAGTATTACGAACTTGAACATGAATAATAAATTAACCTTTACCAACCAAATAACCCAAGGAAATAAAATTCTGAAGATCACCTGCTGGGACTATTCCATGCCTCTCTCCTCCAGGTCTCTCTCCATCGTTTAAGTATATTACAGATTGGTATACAGTCGTATTCGTAACGATATTTACTTCTGCAGATTGATTATGATTCAAATTACCTAATTGGTATAATATAACTTAATCTCGCCGGATTAATTAGGTTAATTTCCTGTCCACCTACTCCCATTCATTTTTGCGATCTTCAAGATCTTTTTCAGTGGGTTGATACAAGGAAGGTGTTAGTACAGATAGGTAGCACATAATAAGCGTCCTCAGTCTCTTTACTCAATTATGATATTTTTACAGTCCTTTCACGAGACCGAAACTAGGGAAGCTCCATGAAGCATCATGTATGGTAAGTGCTCTCGTTCTCGACAAAACTGAACTCTAAACGTATTATGATCAATTTTGAATTTATTTATATTGCTGAAATACTTGTTGTGTGCACCTTTTTTGACAAACTTAGTTTAAATTAGCAGGTAAGAACAATGAACATTTCTTTGTAACCGTGTGAACAAATAATGTATTCACCGATTTATGGCAACATTCTTTAAACTTTCTATCATATTTGATTGACTGTAACTTAGCTGGGGACTATTGAACCCAGTTTCGTTAATTCTTGACTCGACTTGAGCCAGAAATACTTATAAGGTATTGTAGTTTATGTGTGAACACCAGTTATTTTTCAATCGAATCAACATACGATTTCCCCTGCAATAGGGTCAGAGAATAAAAAAGAAACTTCTAATGAGAAAAATGGTTTGCAAATCTCTGGATCTGATATGTACATGTATTTACGGACCTTATACTTCTTGTACTTGATACTTTCGAATGTGCCAATAAGTGTTCAGACAAAAAAAGCTCTCACAAGATAATTATTTTGTTGCTTGTTTGGTGTTTATTTAAAAAGTAGAAAGTTTTATGAACTGCCACCAGTACGTTTTCGTACAAATCTAATGTTTTGTCTACCGCATGTTACCTACTGATTACGGAAACGTACAAAACGCGAGGTGGAAGGAATCGATTTTTGATTTCCTCTAGTAGCTTTATAAACATCATTTTTACACCTAATGGGTTACACGATCTCAAACTCCAACAACACATGCCTACAGGTAATGATTCATATGCTTATGCATCCAAATCTTTATACGTATTTGAACGGGATTTAACGGAGGGGACCTTTGCCATTTCAGAATAGCATTGGTTTTTGTTTTCACGTAAAATTCAGTTCAAATTTCACGGTCAAACTGCAAACATATAAATATAAATATACTATAATAACACGCATACCTAATTCATACCTATATACATAATGTAATATTCAAGTAGTATATACTGATACTGTAGTTAAACTAGGAAAGTCAATTCCATCACAAACCGTCACCTGGTGAGTGCGCACATTGCCAAAATTATATCAACTACATAAGTTTTGGTTAGAGAATCGTGAAAAGCTCGCCTAACTAGTTTTAAATACTTATTGAGAACAGGTAACGAAGAAATAATTATGTCACTTGGAAATAGAAGACACTTACTGGACTAAGTACCTACCTAGAAATTTTCTGGTAAAGTTTAATCGACGTACAGAAATCCATCGATGGATAATTTTTTGTTTCATGATTGCTTACCAAACATTAGATTGAATGACTATTCAAACTTTTCAATGTTTCGATGGTTTTACATTATTAATTGTTTTCTTGTATACGCGTATCATGACTGTTCAGTGTGTAGCTGGTTGTCAATGTCTAAAATACGCTGTACATTTTTCTTGGGACAAGCGAAGATTTTGTTCGATGCCTCGACAAGGTGAAGGTGTGTAAATGTTTGTGTATATAAACTGCTTTCTGTATGTGACTAACACTGCATATTGTCTGTCCATGCTATGTTTACCTCTTACTATCATCCAGTTCTGCCAAAACGCACCCGGCCATCATGTAAGTGTGAAATTTGCATGCGG
Source organism: Lygus lineolaris (assembly GCA_030264115.1). NCBI lineage: Eukaryota > Metazoa > Arthropoda > Insecta > Hemiptera > Miridae > Lygus > Lygus lineolaris. The sequence goes on along the minus strand of JAEMON010000003.1, from coordinate 29,601,749 downwards.
ACGTTTATTTATTCATGAATTATTTTCGCTTACTTCTATAAGCTGGACATAATTACAGAGCAAAGAACGGAATCCTAAAACTTGGGAATTAGGTAGGAAAACAGTTTGTGGCAGTGAAACCTATCACATTTCACAGGGGCGTAAAGAAAACTGGGACTTTGCTGCTAATTTCGGCCCTCAGAGTATGTTTCAAAATTAAATTAAACAAATTAATTTTATCATTAATTTAATGAAAATTAAACTAAACTTTTAAATTCAAAACTGCATTATCACACCTTCCAGAATAATATCATGTCATTTTCAGGTTCGGCCGTTATTCGCGACACGTAGGGGTACCTTCTCCGAATGATTCCCCAATTTTGCTGCAAATCATTGTGTAGATAATCCCCCTGCAAAGATCACAGTTTTCGCGTTGGTCAATATAGTTATCTGTTTTACTAAACTACTGTCCCAGCCCAATACACTTTTTGATTATTGATATCAATAAACAGTATCGTAATATTGCGAGATTCTTGTGTGCAGAGTGTTATCTACCTACCTGTAATGCTCACCGAGAGTAACATGAAACTTAATGTTATCAGCTGATGTTTGAAGGGAGATTTGGCCTACAACTCTTCCGGATGATAAAGAGTTTGCATTATTTGATTTTATAAAGATTTTTTTCGGTCAAATACCGAATATTGTACTGCACTGAAATTGGTAAACTCAGTAGACCCTGTAGACAATCAAGCCAAAATTTTTTTCTCCATAAGATATTTTCTCCTGCTCCACTCCGATATATTTACATCTCGTTGAATGTGGGCGTGAGAGGTTTCATTGCGCCACACCTTTTGATATCGGTTTGCCATCATGCAGAAGAAGAGGCAATATACTTCAGTCGTAGACCCTATTTTTTACAGTAGATATATTTATTTCCTGAGCTATGGAGTTCTTCACGTTGCACTCGGCAACCCTCATTGTTTGCCAAAAAATACCTAGATTATAGACAATTAGACCTCAATCGTACACACACGTAACCATGGGTACGTAATGAATATTTTGATATACTCATGTAAATATACATACCTCTATACACATATACTAGGACTTCCGGGTTCTCTTCCGAATAGAGGTCTCACGCCATGGAGAAATTTTTCAAAAATCTCTACCTAGCAAATATATTAGACCCAATGCAATACCTTCACTTCAAAAAAATAAAAATTCGGTAAAACAACTGCTGCATTCCTATGCTTTCTCAACTGTACATCATTTGTCTGTCTCTTATTTTTGCTCATTCTCATCTAGGTAGGTATTATTCTCACTCTTGTTCCAACCATATTAATTTGCACTTTTTGGCTTGCGCATAAATACTTGACTGTTTAGTGCTTAACCTAGTTATGATTAGGAATAGGCTATACAGAATCATTAATTATTTATCATTGTTATCATCATAGTAGTGTTTAGTCTTTATGTTTTGTGTGTGTCTGGTGTTAACGACTGTGTTTGTGTTATGGGCGGCTTAGGAGTTAAAGGAAGCATGCAAGGTAAAACTTCATGGTGAAAATTGTGGTTTTAATGTTGGTTTGAATACTCATTGCCTTTGCGTTGCTTGACATCGAACTAATAGTACCAAATTTCTATTCATTTTCGAAAAATGATTCGCAGGCGTTCGAGAAAGTTCTTGTTCAGAATTTACAGTTTGGACTCTCACCAAGTTTGACTGAAGCAATCAACGCTATTCCTAGATGGAGATTGGTGCAAGCGGCATTTCCACATATCCTTCATTGTACAGCTTCGTTACTCCATAACAGGTAGATATCTAGTTACAAAGTAAAAAAGTGGTAAAATAATATAGGTAAGGTAGTAAAATAGTTTTTGAGTAAGTTCGTTAGTTGAATATAGTTTTCATAATTTCAGAAAAGACACAAACCTCCAAAATTTGGGAGCCGCAGAAAGTAAACTCCTGTACATTTTACACTGGATCATACTGGATGCGGCTGAGGAGTGCGCAGACGCTGACTTTGATAAAGGAAATTATCAGTCATTACCTTTCTACTATCTCTTCCCTATTTCATCGATTACGGTCAGTTGAAAACATCTTGTAGTAATTATTGAAATTAACCTTTTATGAGCGACTGTCTAAGATAAACTACATAGTAGGTACTTCAACAAAACATGCGAAACTCGCACAGATGAACTTTTATCGCAGCGGGGGAAACATTTTTCGTGAATGTTGCCACATTTTTATCTGATTGCATTTGATTTTGATATCATGGTAACACACCATTAAATTCCTAGGTATTTATTTTGATTTACGATATAAGTATTGATTTGAAGTTTATTTCCTCTCATCTGACGACCAATTTGACTGGTTCCAGCTGTTTGTTTATTTACTGGCTCCCCTATGCCATCAAATTAAAGAAGGCGATCTGCAGACGTTTCGTTTAGAGAATGGCGTGAAGCTTTGGCACCCTCTCTGGGAGTACAGGCACCCGGATGCACGATGTTTCACGGCTTTGTGCAAACCGAAACCTAACAGCTGGCCGACTGGAAGTAAATCCAGAAGAGTTTACATGCAGCAGGAATCGATTCCGTTTGTCGGACGTAAGTAATGAAAAATGGCTCCTAGGGCCCTAGGTACTTATCAAACTTCTTGATGCGTACGTAAGACGTAAGTCTTGAGTCAGTCGAGGACAACTTGTAATTCAGTGTTTCTGGTCACGTGCTAGAAATCCTAATATTTGGTTTCAAGAATCGAAATTTAGGTTAGGTATACCCGTTAATGTGAGCTCTCAACTCTCACCATTTCTATAATAATTTTGGAGCCATTAAATTGTTTCATCATACATATTCCAGGAAAGACTCCAACAGGTGAGCCTTTTGTGGGTACTGAAAGTCCTCCTAGCCATACAGCCAGTATTTTCTTCGACCACCCCACTTCAGGGAAGACAAGCGAAGATGAAGTAAGCATAAATTACACAGCACTGTTGATTTTGTACTTGAACCAACTCTGAACAACAATAGGTGCAACATCGTTCCACATATGTATCTGTTTTGGTAGTTGTTGGGGTTCGGATGGTTAGGGTCACTGGAGTCGCATAACACCGCTTTGCTTGTGGGGCGAACATCGATGAATATACCTATTAGTCTATGTACATATTAGACTAATATATACATCGATGGGTGCGAAGCGCTAAGCTCCACTCGGTACCGGCCGCGACCCTCCTTGGTTAGGTAAACAACCTAATCATTAACCAAAGAGAAGAGGGTTACAAAGGCCTTCAGGAGTGAACAAACAAAACCAAGGAGGTTATAATATCCGTAATTTATCACCCGATTAATTTTTCTAGGGGTGGGTGTCATCACCAAAGGATAGTAATTTCCCTGAAACAATCCCAGAAGAAAGTTCAAGCACCGAAGAAGAACATGTGGTGAGTGTGTTAGAATGGTGGAAATACACCAAGATTATAAAATTATGAACTGCACAATTTCATTAAAAGGAAGGAGAAAGAGCAATGGTGATCTTCTGTACTTTTTCCAGGTTATATTCCGCCTGCCCTCTCTAGCGGAATCTGATGGAGTAAAGGAATCACAGATATATTCCGTAAGTATTTGAAGAAGACAGTTATAGGGTACTCCAGTGTTGAGAAACGTTTGCCTACGTTCAAGATCATCTGCACACAAATAGATTGCCATCTTTAAGTACATATATTAACAAATCGTATATAAAAAAATTCTAGGTATGTTGCTTCAAATTGTTGCAGGCCCACGATGCTTCAATATTTCACAGTCGTGAGAATAGATTTGCGAAAAGTCCATCGGACCTTCCATCTGACTCTCACATGAAAGGTGTCAGGTACGCATGAGTCAAATCTGAAAAATATTGTTAAAATTGTGAGTAACAAACATAAACGTACATCGTATTTGTATTACTGGTTGTTTTCATTTTATGGCTTTTTAGGCTCGGTTGTCGGAGAGTCGGCCGAGTCCTTATGTTTAGATTTCTATTATCGTCACAGTATACTATATTATTCGGTCTCTGCCATGGTATACAGAACTTGAATACCCCGCCGAAAGAACCTTCGCATACTAACGACCAAGCCGCGTGCCGGTGGCTATTATAGTCATGTAATTTCCATCTCCTATTGTTTTAAATATCCCCCCTTATATTTTAATTATTGCAGTGGAAGACAAAGTTCCGTAGACAAAGATTCTATGATGTCCACACGAACATGTGCCGTCGAAGCGAGCGCAGCGGCAACATTGCTTGACGTCGCCGTTATGCGGTGCCTCTTCATACCTCAATGGCCTGAGGAAGGCGTTTACTGGGCACTCCAATTCCTATACCATAGGTTCGTGCATTGAACCAAACCAAAATTGATTTAATTGCCATTTTTCCTTCCTGATTTGTACTAATGTTCTGGATGTATGTTTGTACTCTCTCTAGGTACCTTGAGGGTACGATAGAATTAATGTCCTAGTGAGAGTAAAAAAATACATACAGAAAATGGGTACCCACATACTTACTTTCAATGGAGAAGCGCACTGCATACCTATACCTCGAAGTTTTGATACCATTCTGTGTTCGCTAGACTGCGAGACGTCGTTGACACAAAGAAGCAGGAGCCAGAACCAAGGAAACGTAGTAATTCCATGCCAACGCCACCTACGCCAATGCCATTCATAGAGGAGACAAAGATTGAAAAGGACTTTATTGAAGTACCTTTACCGAAAGATGTTTTACTGAAATCAGGTAGATGCCTAGGTATAACCATCCCCTCTACAATCAGAATGAACTGATGAAATGATTCCTACAACTTCATTAATCAATTTGTCTTCACACAGAGGCACCTATGTCATTTACGCAAAAAGAGCACACTCATACAAGGAGGGCGAGCGAAAAATTCAAGAAGTGCATGAAAATGGTTGAATTGAAAGCATTCGTGGGAATGAAATTACTCTCGAAATCGGAAAGAGCACTAGAGAATATAGGACAAGGAGAACCTCGATCCAAAGTGCTGTACACTCAAGTGAGTTTTACCTAATTATTTAACTATAATTTGAATTGACACATTCAAATTCTGATTCCGATTATCAAAAGTAGATCAATCCAATGCAGCAGGAGCTGTAATGGTTTAGGGGGGATTGCTCCAACTCTATGTCATGGATACCTGACATTTAAAAATAACTTGGTAGACTCGGAAGCAAAATGTTCAAATTTGAGAAAAAAATATTTGCACGCCATGGAAGACAATTCGAAAAAATCGAAACTGAATGTACAAACCTAAGTTTAGTAATACCATTCACAGAAAGCTTTCCAGAATGAAAATCGGTCCACCCGTTCAAGAGAAAAACGGAAATTAATTTCCGTTCATTTTGAATCGCGACGTGGTGGCAGCTTTTGGAACTAAACGTGGGAAATGTCGCCTTAACTCGCAAGCCTATTGAAGAAAATGCGTAGGTTTGGTGGTGTCCTAAATGTGAAACCCTAGTTGCCCCCCTAGTTAGTTGTCAATAAATGTTTAGATACATCACATTCCTTGCATTAGTTTGAAATGTTAAAAATAATATGATCATAAATCCTATAAGTATAATAAAAAGTTTGATAACCAAAATGTAAAGTATGTAGCTCGTAAGTTATAATTCTGTGATGTCTTTCCCCCAGGAGTATCATAGGAGCCTGGATACAAATGATGTTAATCTTGCGACTGGTTTTTCGTCCTCCAAATTCCTCGACCCTCTGAAGACTAACCTGTTCAAAGGAAAAAGTATGCCCAGCCTCAGGTAAGTCATTTCAACACATAAATAGGTGTAGATAACCTTAGAAATTATCCAATCTTATTACAAACCAAAAATAATACGGGAAAACGAAACGGAATGAGGAATGACTTAAAATTTGAACTATCCTACATTTTCCATAGTAAACTTCTAGCCATACCTTGTGATTTGGCCTCAACTATGTGTCATGATTTCAACATCCTTGGAAGTAACGCTTTTGATGGAGGGGGTGACAAATCTAATTACGCACCATTGGAAAATACCAAATTGAAATAAACAGTAAGCAATAATAGTTATTAAGGGATGACGAAGTGTAAACAGTACATGGGACACCATGAAATTGTACCAGTGGGGAGTGTGGATTTATTCTATTCCCACAGTTTGTTGAAAAAACAATGCGTAGGCATTTAGTAGGTATACTACCATTATCACGGTAGGTACCTACTGTGAATAAGCCTGGCGGACCAGTGGGAGTCATTCTGTTCTGGAAACCGTTCAATTAAATATTACTGTATACTTACATTATTTTTCCGTTTTCCTTATCTGGTGAAGTGGTAGAATATTATTCATTTACTTACCTACCTTCTGATTGGGTAGATTTTGAATTACCATTTGGAAAAATAGTTTAGATATTTGGAAAATTAGTTTAGTATTTCCAGTAAATGGTAGACATTATTGTTTGCCCTTGTATGTATTTACTTGAATAGTTCGGAACTGGAAGGTAGCACCTACTTACTTTTTCTCTAGTTACCTTCCATTTTATTTAGATATACGGGTCATTTGTACTATCAACATAATAACGATCAGAAAAAAATATTGTGCATGACTACCATCAACAGCTAGTACCCATAATGAATAATTTAATTTTATTTGGTATATGAACGGACAACAATCACTATTTTTCTTGGCACTACCCAAAATTCCCCTCTAATAGAATAATGAGAGATTTTGATTCTGATTTCCACTCACCACAGCTTTGAATTTGAAATTCTATTATTTTTGATCTTCATTAGCTACCTACCTTCTTTATGATCTTTAAGTAGGTACTTAAATTCATTTTTACTAATTTGCATGTGAGCAGCTACCGCGACTTTGTTGAGTTTTCTTTTCATTGTCTGCTGGAAGTTATGCTTATTCTCTTCCTTCTTCCTCATCTTCTGTCTCTTAATTTCACGCCTAGCTGTTTGATTGATGATTCAGCTCACAGCGGACTTGGGTGAGTCAGTGTAGAACTTAGATCCACCCTAATATTATAGCCCTTCACACCATAACTTTGTCTACGTGCCATAGTGATAGTAGGTAACGTGTCTGTAGTAGGTATTGAGATGTACATAGTTCTGTATTCCTTACACACGAAGTCGTATTTCTGCGCTAAGGTATGGTTTCCCGCAATCTGGGATTAGTATAATACCTTATAACACTCGTATGTATGCAAATTACATATCACAAGTGGTAATATATGGCTGTGAAATATTTAGAAACAAATATACGCACAGTCGCACACACGTTCTTGACCCTGGTTCGTTTGAGGTAAATTTGGGGGTGCAAGGTGAAAGTACCATGTACGAGAGTCCTCGACCCTGTCAAACCACAATGTACGAGCGTCCCCGACATTGGCAGCCCACGATGTATGACCGTCCCCATACGAATAGGGAACGAAAAGCAAGATACACCAATTTCTAAAAGCTTGCATGTTGTATTCTATAAAGACAAAAAATATGTATCTATGAGTAAAATATGCACTGCAAACAGCAGGAACTTATCAAATGCCCATTGTGGTAAGTCGAGAAAACAGTGGTTAGGTACATGTAGCATTCCCGTTAGAAATAACAAAATCAACAACGGGATCACAAAAAAGAGCGAAGTAGGAAGGTATTGTCTTTACTTGTTGTTACC
>JAEMON010000003.1:29548184-29562530 GCA_030264115.1 Lygus lineolaris | reverse complement strand
ATTTGAGTCTATTGACGCATGTCATCAACGATCTCTATAGGGGCTTTTCGGAGAAAAGACAATACCACTGTTTGCTATTCACTTAATTGTTTCGTTGATGTGTTCCATGATAATACAAAATAATATATATTCAAATGTAAATTAAATTACTCATTTTAACGGTGAACCTTCTGTTTATAAGTGTAAAGGAATTGAGCATCGCCGTGTTCCTCTTTGCCTTTTGATTTGAATATAGATAAGTAGTTTTGAACTTTAATTCGCTTATCGCCTATACATTTCCATAGTTGAAATAAGGTGAATACTATAATATCCAAATCCTCATGAATTATTATTCTAATGCAGGTGGTCCAGAGAGTGGTTTTTCTCCACGAGGAGCTCATGAAACTTCCTTCTTTTCCAAGAAAGGCCCTTGAAGCTGATTTAGACCTATATAAAGGAGGAGATATGGGAAAGGTATGGTATTACCGTAATCGCCAGTCATTTTCTAATCTTGATTTATTTTGTGAGTCGATTTTGTAATTTGACCACATTATTAAAATACATTTTTAGGAGCTTCTTGGCCTTGACGTTCTACACAAGTTTATGTGGGTGCGCCTGATCGCTCGTATGTTTGAAGCAATGGCAGGGAACTTTGCATATTCTGGAGACATTCACCTGTTTTTGAACGTTCTCAACGGAGCGGTTACATTGCACAGTCAGGATGCTACGATTCTTAGATACGTCATGGCTACTTACATAAATGCCGCTCACAACTTCAAAAATATTTTCTCGCTCGATGGGTGAGTTTGAGACTCCTTCACTACAGTATCTATCACGAGGGAATAAGATTTTGTACAACACATTATTAAGAGTGGTGGATTGAACATACTTCCCTCCCTCCATATATCTCTAAATCCACTTTTCTGACTATTGTATTGAAACTGGAATGTTAATGAATCAATATGGCGATAATAATATGTTTATTGATTAAACTGTGTCTTGCAACCTGCGTGTTTGGATACTCCTGGCATTCGGAGTGTCATCGGGTGTCTGATCTGGAGTAGCTTTGAGATTACCTTAGTTGTCATGGACGTGACTTTATTGACGTTTCAGATATATGATGATTATCCCAACTCTATTGCAACTGTATGCCACTCACCAAACAAATAAGCTCGTGACCAGGACAGTGGAATACCTCGTCAAGCAATTCTACCTAATGAATAGGAAGCCTTTCATCTTGCAAATGTTTGGAGCAGCTTCAGCCATCCTCGACATTGAAACTCAAGCTCAATTTGGCGATGCTCGAAAGGTTATCTCATTGTCTTATTGTTATTATTTGCATTTTACAATGATAAATTAATAGCTATTCAAAATGAAGATGAGCCATGAAATTAAATTGAATAATGATATAAAAATGCATTCCATATACTACGAAGATGGAAGCTCTTCTTAATGTCTTGAAATCACATTATTCACATTAATTTAATCCATTTCAGAGAAACCACTAAACTCAACTAACTTTATTCATTACCTACCAAAAATATCAAAAACCATAATTGAGGCAAATTTTTTGGATTCAGCATACCAACTTATCTTATGAAACCGATATTGTTAATCATATCCAAATCAATACCACTAACTGTCCCCAATTCTGGATTCTTGTCGATATTTTCTGAAGTCTTGCTTATTAAAGGACATCCATACCTTAAAAAAAAGTGAAAAAAATTTGAAAAAGAATAAAAGAAAGAGAAGTTGAAAAATCGTAATAAATATTATTGAAACAAAAACAAGATGAGAATTTTTTTTCTTGTGATGGAATAGCAGTTTGTTTATGATCCCAAAATGGGTTCTAGGTTCCATCACAGTGCCTGTTCCGGATACTATTGAGCTTGGAAACTCCCTCTCCAGATCCTTTGAATATAGGAGAGCTGGTGAAAGAAGAAAAGCCGTTGCAAGCTATTGACTTTTGCTACCATGACGATTCTGAGATGGTTACTGTTCTCGATTGTATTTCGCTGTGCGTTATGGTGGTGGCGTATTCAGCGGACTCCGTTCGTGGATATCAGATGTTGGTGAGTAAAGATTGAGTATCTCGTTACCTTCCATCCCTAACTATACCCAGGTTTCTACCTTCTTTGCAATCATGTCACAACCGAAGGGTCAGGTGGAAAGTAATCTGACAGTTTCTCCTTCATAGTAGAATAATTAATAAAATTTGTATTTAATGGGTAAAATTGAAGATACGCCTGTATTTAACTATTCGGTAAGCATTCATTCGAGCTTAGTCTAGAATATCCAAACCGATCGCGATACTGCTTTTTGAAAAATTATCAAGATAAGCCTCAATATATACAAACCGATGGTTTGGTTATCGGTGGTTCAATACTTTCAAAAACGTCTTATTCATCGGGAATTCGGTCTTTCTTAGGTACTGAATATCCACGTTCATAAACGAGAAGAGTGATCTCAGAATGTACCTTTTTATTATGTTTAAACCAGGTTTTCATTGGCTTCTTCCAGTTCTCTCTGGATTTAATATAGGTACTTAAAAATGATTCACATTGCAAAGTATGGAATTATGATTCTATATGATACGTAATTCGAGACATTTTCAAAGTCACGAACGTAAAAATTAATACTTACGTAGACTTTTAAGCTGCGTTGGGTCATCAACGACAATGTCAAATAAAAAGCTTCTGGTAGTGACATCTGACGAGAAGTTGAAACCGACCGGAGTGGGTGACCGAGCTCAGCTAGCGGATTCCTCCTTAGAGTTGGTGACTAACAACAGCTCGGCTGGGGTTAAAAAATAATAAATAAATTTATTTATAACATAAATAATAAGTAATCAACAAATAATAAATAAATTGGGTAGGGAATTAGGAAGTTTCCCTAGCATTAATTTTTCCCCTTAGCCTAATTTTTCCTTAGCAACGATTGGTTGTATATGAAAAGCATAATAAGAATACCACGTAAGGGAATTTGAGACAGAAATTTGTAATAGTGCCCTAGTAAAAAAATGTTCCATAATAAAATTCTACAATCCCATCCGTTTCCATTGCAACAATACAGCGATATTTTTTGTTAGTCTTGTTGCAGTTTGAAACAAGCTAAAATAATACTATAATACCTGTAGTACCTGGCTACTATAATACCTGTAGTACCTGGCTACTATAATTCCAATAGTAGCCAATCGCCTACTGTCAAGCTCGTCATCTCTCATTTAACCTGTCACAACCCTGTGAGTTTTGAAACTATGCTTTCTTTGTAGATAATTCTGGAGGCTATCGTCCCATGCTATCTACAGCAGATTCAACAACCCAGTTATAGGAAGGAAGGTAAAACCGAAAGGGACATAATAGCCCAAGTTGCAGTTGCGATGAACACACTGGTCACTAATTGCGAAGCACTGTCAAAGTTGGTACCTCATGTACTAGTCTACATTTTATATAACTAAAATATTAGTTGAGGTGATGTTAGATGGTGATAATTTAGATGTTTTGATGTACCTAAAATATTAGCTCAAGGTAATTCGCAACGCATAAATGCGGATTATAATATGGATTGGGTTTTCAGTTTTCATTTATGCCTATTAAATTTTTCAATAGTAAAATCGCATCCTACTACCTAACCTGACTCTAGTGACATAATAATATTGAACTCATTTTCACTTACTCAGGAACTATAACGGTCCTCAAAAAACAAGCCCTGAACACAAAGGGTCCAGCCAAAAGAACTTCACTAGGGCACCTTATAGCCCCGGGTACGAATACGACAACAACCACACAAAATATATTACCGACAGAGCAGCTAAAACCCGTACTTTCGCTGACGGTGATGATAGTGAGGTAATATTGATTCTCAAGTTTTTCCGTGACAGATTTCACAAGGAGATGTTGCTCGTTGTCACCTTGTACCGTATTTTGGTGTTATAGGCCGAATTCAGACGCCCGCGAGATGTGTTGTTGTCACTCGTAACGGAATTTTTCAATAAATCAACTGCCAGGTTAATTGAACTAAACAAGAAGTTTCCCCAAGATGGAAAACCCATTGAGATTTTGGAATTGCGATCCCAAATCGTAAGTGTGTGGTTCAGAACTTCTACTCTCTAGAAATTAACATAAGGAATTTATTAAATTATTAATTTAATTAATTATTAATTAATTTATTTATTTATTGGAATTTGTTTATTTTGACATTCATTCCTTCAGAGATTGGCAGATGTGGCGCATAGCCTTTTGAAGGCTTCCCCGTACGATCCGGACACGATGTCATGCAAAGGGCTTCAACTGTATATGACTCAGTTGTTGCCTCATACGGAATGGAACAATGAGTCAATGCGTCCTACACTGACAATGCTACTGAGGAGGATCGATAAGACATTCTCAAAAATTTACAAGAAGCCAAGCATTCGAGTAAGAGTCAACATGTTCAATGTAGGTACATCTTATTCTTATTCACGAACATCTGGGTACTACTCTTCACCACTGCTCTACCGATCCCCGCCTGCATTCCTTTTGATTTATTGTTTTAACTACCAGAGTGAGTGCATTAAACAATTATTTATATTTGTTAACCTCCAATGTGACAACTATGGAGAATTACAGAAATTCGATCTTTTTTGATTGCGATAATAATTCTACCTCCGTTAATATTATGATGTCTCGATCAACACCAATCCGTAATTTACAGAGAAGCGTAGATTGGGATGCAGCAAGCGGCTTGATCAGGGGAGTCTACGAGACATTATCAAGGTTTCCATACATAGTTCACATGCAACAGTTGAAAACTTTGGTCAACACTTGCCAGGTATGATGTTAAGTTTTGAGAAAAACAACATAAAAATGCCCACGTATTACGGGAAATGCCTTCCATGAAATACGATTTTCTCCTATGCCATTAACTTCGTTTGTTTTATATAATAATCAATATTTGTTGCTAATTTTTTTTTTTTTTTTTTTTTTTTTTTTTTTTTTTTTTTTTTTTTTTTATTAGGCTTTGATCATCGGAGAGTCTTGTAGTGGTCTAGGAGAGAACATTTCCTCCGCTACAGTTGCTCTCATGAGCCAAGTTCCACCTCCTCAGTTCAGTGATATGGTTGTTCGTTTACTGGCACTGCAAATCCTAGCAGTCGGAGTGAGTAGAATTCCATCATTTTCCAACCAAAATAGAAATATGCGGGGTCTACCAGGTAATTTGGATATTTAAAACAAAAAGTCAATAGTTAGTATGATGGAGCTAGAATACGTATTGTACTCGTAATTAGTTTTTGACTAAAGTTCGACTGTTATATAAAACAGTAAAATTACGAGCATGTTCATTTTGACTATTCAAGAGGGGTACCTATGCACTGTGGTGAACCAATTTTCAACTTCGAGCTGATCCCAAGGATTTAATTGTATAAGAATGTTAAGTACTTCATACAAGTGAAAAACGTAATACTTTTTTCGTTGCTCAAACCAATACGCTCGTATTTACCTAAATAGAAAGAAAGCTCAAAAGAAAGTATGTACTTAAGTATGAAAGCAAGTATAGGTAGTATGAGTGAGGGAAATAGTAAATATTGTTGTTATTTTGAAATCACTGTACCGTAGGAAGGTTTGTTTTTTGGAATAATTATCCCAAAGGGATAATTCATTAATCAGCCGAAGGGATCCCATATCGGTTTATTATTTTCAATCAAAAAATGGTTTAACCCCCTCAAAATTTGATGTTTTACATTCCAAGAAAGACTTATCTGGTACGCCATTCATAATTTGAAAACATTGAATAATATCCATTGTTTCATGAAACTAGCAAGTACTTTCTGGTTTTTAAGATTTAGTAATGTACATTACAGGAATCATATACGTTGGAGCAGGTGTGCGGGGGTAGCACCATATTCCCAACCCACGAGAAGACTGAAAGTATACTAATGCATCTGCTTATGCCGTTGTGTTTAAGAGTTGGGAGTGGAAGAAAAGGTACAAATTACCCAACACCCAACCCTACCTTTGTTATAAACGAAGAATTTAGGATTCAGGTTGAAGAAGAACGCATGTTTTTGTTGTATTAGCGCTGTTTTTAAATGAATTATCGGTGATCTAATGTTTTTTCCAGATGTTCATATAATGAGAGAGCAAGATATTAAATACACGTTAACTGCCGTGCTATATGCCATGTATCCTCCTTCGGCGCGATCTCCGGTTACAGTCCAAAACTTCAAGACAGCAACCGATTTACGGGCTGGTTCTTTTTCATTCACTAAGGCTCCACGGGCAGTCACGAAAACATTGTACCAAGTTTCATTTTTGGGTAAAACACCACACATCTATTGTTCAAGTTTTGGTGATGATTTGAAGTAAGTGGGTGTTGTACTACTTGATTCTATAACACTGGGCAGTCAGGAGCTTATCTCTTGGTTTCAGCTTTGAAGATCATCATAGCCTGTTTTGAGAGTGAGTTGGAAAAGGACTGGCCAAGAATCGCTCGAACGGTTCAAGAGCTTTCGAAAGTGACGGATGCGAGACAATATTTTTGGAGCTTCATTGAGTTTGTCGTTACTCAAAGACCTCCTCTTTTTGTTCTCATGCAACCTTTTATAAGAATAAAAGTGAGTGCAAACTAACTACAAATTCTAAACATTGACTGCATCAACTTTGCCATGCCTTCGCATTCATGTATTCATTCATTGGTAACATATCACTATTATTATAGTAATTTGAGGTGAGTAAAACTGATGCTTCAATAAAAAATATATAATATACCAAGCACACCTGCATTAATTTACAGTTGAATATGACTCCACTCAACGACGTCGAAAGACACATTCATTTCGTGGTTAGAGAAAGGCTGTCCGGAGGGTGTTTGTCAGGGCCGAAATGTCGAGGTGCGCTCCTAGCAGATCTAATGAGGGAAATGAAGACTCTGAACGATGAACTGGACGTGACAAAATTCAGTACGTTGCGATTGTTCGATTACGATTGGTTGTGTATTAAAAGAAAAACAGACGGTAGACCTACGGTTCTACAGTCAGATCATTTAATAATGATTAATTTTACGCCATTCAACTCCGAAGAGTAACAACGAACATTAATTTCATCTTAACATCAAATACAAACAAACACAACCACCTGGTTTCCCTAACACTCGAAGGTGCGATATTTTCTCCGTAACGCTTTTTTATGTCGCTGAAAAAAATTGAACCGTCCTGTTAATCATTATTAAATGATAAAATGTATAAATACCCAGCTAAATAAATACACGTTTTTTTAGTTGACATTCTTCAGGAAGTTGATATTTCTTCAGAAAGATATTTTGTAGTTTTATTTTGTCACGGTTCATATCAATAAGTAGATTACATTTTAATAGAGACCGTTGTTTTTATCTTACGGCTATAATGACCCCGAAAATGTATCCATTATTCCATGTTTTTCTTAAGTAGCTCCATATTATTCTGTAATCACTTACCAGAAGAACAACAAACAGCAACTAAGGACGACACGACGACGTCTCATCATCCTCCGCCTGTGACACATCGCCATCGCCCATCCCTCATCGACCTCCTCAATGGCTCGAATCGTCAAGGAACACACTCACCCAAACACAGAGGTCAGTAAATCACAAGGTAATCACTTGCTGTCGTACGTTCATTGGATTCTATCCAAAAACTTTTAAAAAACTGTGGGGCTCCATTAATATGTTAAAGGTATGAGAAAAGCCTCTATAATCTGTTTCTCCTATCAGTTTACAATTGTCTGCTGAATACATGTAAAACTTGCCCACACGCAGGCCGTTACTCCCTATCATCAGGTAGATAAGTTGGTTATAGTTACAACGTAGTGTCTTACACCAGCTCAAGATGAAATAGCGGGATAGGTAGAATACCCCAATATCAAATCAACAAAATATGCACCTATATACAAATAACCTACGTATTTTCATGTCAAACTTGCCCACTAATTCAAAATAGTTCAACATAAACAGAAAACCATCAACTTACGGCCTTGTCCTGAGACATGAGCATGGGATCAAAGCATGGGTTTCATTATGCTCGACCGAATCAATCTAACTTCCCTATCAACAGTTTCTTCTTGCGAAGATGAGCATGAGTATGCTAGATATCGGTAACTCAATACACCCCAAGGTTCATTGGTCTGTTCCAAGCGCGGTGATTTTGGGTTCATGTACGAAATCTATGCAGAATTACTGCGCACTTTCAGGTCACAAAACTGGGTTTCAAGCATGTTTGGATGTGGGTTACTCAACCCACCTTGGCACTCGCCTATACCTGTACCTACTTATCAGTACTGCGCGTCCCAAGTGCGTCAATTCCCGAACCGAATGTACTCGCACTGTGTGATGAAACCACCCTAAAATTTATCGACGACATGGTGATGTGTTAGTGTATTGCTACTTGGTGGATTAGTTGAGGACGTTCCAAGCGGAGCAGGTATCAGGTGAACCCGAAAGTGTACTCGGGTTTCCCGAGTATAACCTGCATACCCCATCCAAACCTGAACTGTTTAACCCAAAACGTGAGCTTCAAACAAACGATAGATTTGTTCTAAAAGCTGAAAGAGTTATTCCTACTAGTAAGTTATACCTGGGTCGAAAAAGTCATTGTTTGGAATTCAGTCATTTTGTTGGTCTTGTAGCTCGCTCACGAGTCATGTTGACAATTTGCTTAGAACGCGTTTGGGTTCAATGAATGCTAACGTTAATCGAGAATGAATAAGAGATCGATGATCGACTCTCTCTGGGAGTTTAACATGAGAGTAGAGAGATAGCAGAAGGTTTCCCTAAATGCCAGTTAACCCACCTCCTCAAGGTTAAAAAAGTTGATGACCTCTGGACCTTGACCTGTTGCTTGGAACAGGATTTCAGTTCTTCCGTCAGTAAGTAAAATTGACCTCAAAACGCTTGCAACAGGTATATTTTTAAAATTTGAGACCTGAGTCTGCGCGTATATAATATACGATCTTCTAACAACAACCCACCTCTGCTTGGAACAAATCTCCATTATAAGCACTAATCCTAATCCGTTTGAAATAAAATAACCAGAAATGTCCTCTCCTTTACTATTTTTAATATTTATTGAAGAACAGCTTGTAAATTACACCACTACTGCATCATCAAAAATAAGTGGCACAGATTTTTAATCACCCGATAAGTCTCTCTCTTAGGTGTACATATTGGAGAACCAACGACAACTTGCCACTCTACCAGAAAACAATGCAAATCTTCAATTCTAAATAATTTCAACTTATGGATTATTTCAGAATCCATTTCCTCCGTGCCCTCTGTACCAGTTCAAACTCAGGAAGTGCATCCTACTTTGACTAAGCACACAAGTGAGTACTAGTGCACTCGTAGTGAAAGCGAATCGTGTTGTAGCTGTGTTAGATGCGTATGATCTGTGTTAGAGGGAACGAGCGTGCATCGAAAAGTAAAGATCTTCGGACCAGTTCCTTCAAAATCTCATTATAATACCTCACCAAGGGCGTAGCGAAGGTGGGGCAATCGGGGCAGCTGCCCCATTAGACAAGTAGGATTTTTTTTTAATTCAAAGGCGCAGGTAGCTTAGGCTATGGACATACAAAACAATCATGACGAGTCAAAAGGGTAGTAATCTTCCTAAAAATAAAATTAGGTCAAGAAAATTAAAACTTTTAAGATACTCGTATAACAATCGATTGTATACAAAATTATTCGATTGAACCTTTATTACAGTCCACAATCGATTGTTTTGTGACCTTTCCGCTTCACCCATGGCTTCCTCGTAAAACGACACCTTTCAGAGAAGGAGAAGAAGGCACCTTGTGGTGTTTTTGCGGTCTTTTGACTTGGATATACAGTAATATCTCAAATAATTAGTCGTGGAGCTTGTCGAAGAAGTCTTGAATTTACTCGTATGTGTCGCCAACACAAGGCGAATTATTTTTTTAAAAAAAGGGAGGTTTTTTGAATAATTGGGGTGAAGATTGGGGAGAGGGTTTTACCTATGTGTTTTTTCGAATTTTCGAAGTTTATGAATTTACTGATTTCGTTTTACTGGCGTTTTGTAATTGTGAGAAGTACTTAAATACATAAATTGATGGTATACCAGTTTATGCCTGCCCCAGTACAAAAATTGGTCTGGCTACGCCCTTTTACCTCACCATAACAAATCCTATTGTGTGCATCCCGAAATTATGCCTCCTATCGTGAAATTATACCTAGATTTACCATACTATCACCCATCTGTTCATAGCCCCAAACCTGTGAAAAATTTTCATATAAATTATCGATAATGCGCGTGCCGTTTCGCTTGTTTTGTCTTCGTCCTGTTCGTCCTGTCTTGGTCCTATATAATCTCAGAAGCTTACTGTTTGCATCGTGACGTCATTGAACCATGGGTCCATCTTTGCCGAATTCAATTTGATCACAGTAATACTATTAAAAAATGGTATAGTGACCAATAAAATAGCGTTAGAAACAAATGTCGGAATGGTACATTGGATTGAAGAATACAAAACCCTGAAGGTCAGATAGGTATTTCCACAGCTTTTCTAGATTTTTGGCACATGCACATTTTCTGTTCGATACCGACCGTCTAAATTGTGTGATGTCCTTTTGGTATTATCGATGAGTTATTGTTAGGATGGTAAATCAACGAGAAGGAGTTCATTTCGAAGAGGAGCTGAGAAGATGAAGAGACACAAACAACCGCTCTATCTTGGTATTTTCTACTTTCCCTCGATTTTATTAAATTGGTTTTTTGTTTATATTCTTGTTCTTGTAGGTAGTTGATTTCATTCCATGTAAAAATTATCCTATGATGGGCCATGTTATTCATACTTGGATGAAAGAATATTAACATGTTTTCAACAGGTAGCGAGGCAATCCCTCAGAGTGACAAGTCCGATGACAGACCTACGCGTCCGCGATTGGTCCGATCAAAAGCTCAAAGCAGGAAAACATTTCGGTTGAGAAAATCAAGAACAGAGGTAATATTTTCAATGTTCATCCCAATGTGAGAGAGTATTTTTCAACTTCATAATAAAAAAT
Organism: Lygus lineolaris; assembly: GCA_030264115.1. Classification (NCBI taxonomy): domain Eukaryota; kingdom Metazoa; phylum Arthropoda; class Insecta; order Hemiptera; family Miridae; genus Lygus; species Lygus lineolaris. The sequence continues at coordinate 29,551,523 of JAEMON010000003.1, read as the reverse complement.
ATAAAATCGTGTATAACGCATTATTTTGCATTAATTTGGACAATCACCCATTGTACCAACATAAATATACAACATCTACGAAAAAACTGCAAATTATTGAGAACGATTTATTACTTTCTGCATGAATCACTCTAATTGCGTCTGTCAAAATTGGTTTCTTGCTCGATTCCAAAGGTTTATTACCTATCTATTAAACCAAAATCATCTCTTGTAACCAAAACAATTTATTTGTTTTCGTCAATACAAAATAATTGAGAAAGGAACTAAAAATATTATTAGGTACCAACATAACGGGGAACTCGCATGGGTAGGAATTTTTAATTTTGAAAACTCTTGCTACCAATTTTCAGCTTGAAATCACTGCTGGCCTGGAACTCAGTCGTGTAACCTTTTTACACGATTGCGCTCTTTTTTTAGGCGGTAAACAATTCCGATGTCGAGGCTCGATTTTCACATACAATAGGCGAAGCTCCCATAACGATCAGCATTTTAGATCAATTTTTAAGCGGGAAATAAAGGGAAAAATAGTATTTTGTACTGTACGAGATTTATTACTTATTTCAGACTCACAAATCAGAGCCGACAATTTTCAAAGGGAGCCGTAGCGTCTCAAACGAACACACGCCCTTATCAAGCACGCCGCCCTCGCTGATCAAAGCTGGCCCTACCCCTCCCCCGACCACCCCTGCCACTCCTCTCACTCCGGTCACAACTTCAGCAGCAGTATTCTCCACACCTTCAGTCACCGTCGGAATCGCGACACCGCCGAGCAAAGGCAGCGGCTGCGAGAGCGGGAACAGCGGCTCTAGCAATGGCAGCGGCAACAGAGGTATTCATTGGTATTGATTCTTCTCACCAACACTTGGGGTGCCCGATAGGTAGGTAACCTCCGAGAATATTAAAGGACCATGCCCTGCCTTAATGTAGCTTTGACTTTGATTCTACCGAAAGTAGGAAGCTTGCGATTTTTGCAATGGCTTGCAAGTAGGTACTTTCCCCGACGCATTCCGTAGATAAACAATATTAATTTTTGAAATTACTGTTTACTAGTACCCAGTACTTCGCCATCACTTGCCGTGTGGGTATTAATCCAACAGTTTTGGTACTTACCGATGGAAGACTCTTCCATGGTACCTACTTATCAATCTGTAATAACTACGTGAAGTCTAATTAGCTTTAGATAAAGAATAACATTTTTTATGATAATGAATTAGTTAAGAAAAGCACAAGTCGAGAATTGAAGGATGACTCTCTAAGATGGTAGAATCTCGTCCGATAGTTTTCAATTTCGCACTCATTCGACAAATTTCACTCTTTTTTAATGGGCTCTTTCCCCTGATTAGGACCGTCTGTAATACAAAATCGGTCATCCTTCTAGGTCGTTTTCTGGTATACAATCATAAATTTAGAGAAAGGAGGAGGATCAATCATTTTAATACGAACGTATATTCAGAAACGTAGGCCACGAGGACGGCGCGAGAGGTAGGCAACGACCCGCACGACCGTTGAGTCTTGAAGAAGGGGTATAGCTCACGACGCCGCGCGTCATAGCAGACCATTGTTTCCCATGGCGCAAAAGGGCTGGGAAAGTAGATCATTTCATGGAAAAAGCCTTCATTTTCTCATTCAAATGTCCGGTTTTATGGGGGCAGTTTCATCTGGACTGTACTCATGTCCTCTAACAACATTCCTACATCTTATAGAGCCATCTATTATTTATTTTACGATTATTGCAAACAATTATGAAGGAATGTACTGGCGACTTTTTGGTCATGATGACACACGCGTTCCCTTCTGCTAATCGGGCCTAAGCCCTCCGCACATAATACAGCGATCCCATTATAAGCTTACGTACAGGAAGCGACGAAAATTGGACCAAACTGAGTCGCGGTGAGAGATGCGACTCAACACCTAAAGGTAACGTAATGCTATACCTATATGAACCAGATTTCAGGTAGGATCCAGATATTATCTTTTTCGGTTTTAGATGAGGATTTTTTGTAGGTATACTCGCCCACTTCATTCCTCCAAAACAGTACTTACCTGTTGTACTACTAGCTAAGCACTTTATTATTATTGTTGCATCAACACCCCACTTACATTGACAAAAGCTTTCCTTTGACAATAATTCATTTTTTATTCTCTTAGTTATCCGTAGGTACATCATTCCATTTTATAAAATTTTTAGTCTTCAAAAATTTGCTGCAATAACAAATTAATTGCTCTCTTTTTAACTGTACATAAACTAATCTACGTAAGTAGGTATTATTATGATATGACTAAATAAAAATACTAATAAATACCCACATACTAACTTATATGTATCTTGGCCTGATTGAATTGGACTGAATGCTTATGAATGCTCAAGTAGTTATTGGTTACGTAGGCTATTACTCTGGTACCAGTATACCTAGTTCCACTTCACCTTTACCGATTGCGTCATTCTAGAAGCTACAAGATCGCTGAGTTCAGCTTTGTTAACCAAACTATTTTCCAATTCAACTTTATAAAGTAGTTTTGAATTGAAGTTTGCGGTTCTTACACATACAGTGTATTGTATGAAAACCGATGGACAAAACAAGAGCGATTGATTACAAGTGACATACGATCGTAATAGTGAGGCGAAATTTGGCCCGCGGATCCCTTGTACAAAATTCACTCCATTCCCGAAAAAATCATATTTAGCTTGAGTGGGTAGCAACCTACTTGGTTCCTATACATTATTATTATTATTTTATTAGCCCACCCTCTAGGAGGTTACAATATTCATTCATACCATATTTTATCCTCTACTCTTCGTCGGGCGTACAAATTCGACACAGGTTGCAGGGGGATGACAGGGATCATCCTCAAACATGATTTGCTGAGCTACCGACATATCAACCTTGGGTCGAACCACCCCCTTTCTCTGCTGTCATCCTTCCTGCAATCTGTGTACAACATTTACGTGCGGCGAAGAGTGGAGAATGAAATAAAACTACTTGACATGCATCGCGTCAACAAAAAGAAGGGTTTTTGTTTAATAATATTAACGTGTTCCGGCCGGGTTGTGAACCGTCATCAAAGTTTTTCGAATCTCGACATTAAAAGAGTTTATAATAGGTACTAAAACCTTACTCCAACATCTTACTACAACCTTGTTACTACTTGGGGCCAATAACCGTCCCTTCCCATCTCCCATTACTATTTTGTCGAACGTTTTATGAACTTTTCTCAGCCAATAATCCATCAACTTCAAATCTGTTTTCGGCATTCTTTCTATTTTTGATTCTTCAGGGCAACCGACTATCAAACTTTGAAATTTAAAATTTTGATAGTTTGGTTGCCCTGCAGAATTAA
>JAEMON010000003.1:29495330-29508316 GCA_030264115.1 Lygus lineolaris | reverse complement strand
TTACAATACGAGTACTACCTTCAAAACTGTTACCTTACCTGGCACTGCTACCTTTACCATTCTCGGTTCGTCAAGGTAGTACCTATTGCGCAAACCGAAAAATATGCTTACATTGCACTGTTATTCAGCACGAGATGAGATTTTTCGTGGGCCTTAAGCCTTAAAATTCATCAGCCTGAAGGTATAAAAAAGAGGAGAGGTTACTTCGAGAGGTTGTTTGATTTCGAAGGTTTTTAGTAAATTGGAAATAATAAACCAAAAATACGCTTATTCATATTATAACCTACCTATCTAGATCGGAGGAGGCACTGCTAAGTCCGAAGTCCTTAATTACTGGCCTAAAAATGGTCTCCCGTATGTCGGTCAACAACTTCCTGAAGGAACCAGAAACGCTAGAGGCGGACCAGGCCTATGACCGATATCGAAACGGAAGGACGTCAAAACTTGCTCGCTGAAAGAACGGGAATGAGTCAGTTGGAGAGTCGACCTTGTCGCCCGACCCACCTAATCTGTCCCACACACTCGCCTTCAATGCCTGGCCGTCATCCGGTCTCTGACGTCATTACATCCTCGTTTGGTTAGACTACATAACTATGGTTTTCTACCCTTCCTACAAACAACCTACCAACAAACAAAAGTCTTAAGCTTGCAGCACAAGCCTTTCGGACAACAAACAGCCTCTTGAAAGTTATCTTATCAATGAGGAAGGCGACAGAAAATCAAAATATTAAAGAAAAAATGCTTCCAGAGAATGAGAAGACAATGAAAAGGATCGACATTTGGAGGGAACACACTCATCATCCATCTCTGTTTCAATTGATCTATAGGATAGCCGTGCCTTAAAAGCATCTAGAAGTACCTAAATAGGTACTTTCATAGTTGTATACCATTATAATGTTGCTTGGCTACTATCATACGGTTTACTGTATCTCGAAGACAGTAACTGGATCCATTAACAGGAGGGGATATAAATATGCAACTCCTATGATGTTCCACTGGAAGATGTAGAGACTGGTTCATGTAATATTAGAGCAGCCTGACTTTTTTTCAAAGTTACCGGATGGCATCGCAAACGCCTGCTCGGTAACGGGACCACGTGAGACGACCAGCTGAAGGATGCAGGCCCACTGACTCTCGCGCCGAGTGTTGATGTCGTATCCCATTAGTACTGAGTTTTTCTCACACATCGACCCCTGAGAAAGATATCACTTGAGAAGGTAGTCGGCGTTGCTTCTTCTAGAGGAAATGGATGGAAGGTTGCTCATAAACTCGCTTCAAGTGGGAGGTAAGGATCACAACAAAAATCGAGCAATCACCAGTTTGAGGAGAAAAGGTCATCCCGTCAAGTGCTTTCAACTATGAGCGCATGAGTTGAAAAATAAGGTTACTTATCCATCTATAGCCATTCCGCAATGGAAAGATCCTTCTTGTATAGTAATTCTCCTTCTGTTATCCAAGTTTTTCTACTTTCAATTTTCTTTGAAGGTTCCCTGATCTTATACATCAAGGTTCAAAAATGCAGCATTATTGTCATAATTTTAAAATATAAAGAAAGGAGATTTATTATATTTTTTCGGTGTTCGTCTGATGAAAGTCAATTTGTTTTTGGTGTGTAAGTCAGCCTCGTTTAATGGAAATAAGTAGAAACCTGAAGATGCATCCAAAGTAGTATTTATTGTAAATATAGTAATATATGTTGAAAAAAAAGAAAAAAAAACAGCGTTGGAACTATTATAAGTCTCAATTTCTAATATCTACCAGTTAATAAAAAATTCCTCATAATAAACTACCAGCCCAACAAATTTTCCGATTATCGTGATCAATGATTTTATAGTAGTTTAGGGACCTGCCGTAATAAATTATATTACGAGGGCGACAATCATCATTTCCTGAGTACCTACCTACCTGTACGAACTAAATCACTCGCGACGAAGTTGTGGAAACCCATTTCAATAAAAAGATACCGGAGTTAATGAAAAAACGTTATCTATTTCAACGAAAATAATGAGTTACAAAGTTACCGGAGTTAAGTTCACAGAGTTAATGTTGTAACTCATTATTTTCGTGGAATAGACAACGTTTTTTCATTAACTCCGGTTTGTTTATGTTGATTACCTTCCTGAGGTGGGTACCTAATATTATAATCATCCGAGAGTTGTATGACTCTCAACGTAATTCAGTAACTAAGAAAGCTTATAAAGCAAACAAGAAACTTGATTCGGTGAAAACGGAAAAAGTTGCATTAATTTGATCAGTCAATTTTTGAACGATATTTGGCCTACTCGGGAATATTTTCGATTTACACTCGTGTTTCAAATTACGTGGCTCAAACCACGTGGGTGTTTCAAATTAGGTAAGATCTTTTTTTCGTTCAAAATATACCTTCCTATTTGAAGTAATCGGGCTAGATCGTTTTGCAGTCGTTTTGCCCTGGTTTCTATCCCTTCAGAAGATTGATTGTAACGCCAAGCTTCGGAGCACAACTAGACCCCGAATGGGGCCGGTATACCAAATTTCATCAATATTTTGGACCTTGGTAACTAAACGAAGTGCCGCGGACGGATTCTTTTTAATGCGATTTTTGGATTTGACTATAATTTCTGTTAACGAAATTGGATCCTTCATTCTTTCGAGACAGAATGAAACTAAACAACACTAAATTTGACAGTGTTTAACTTTTGTATCATACAACAATTTTTGTCTTTCTTTAATGTAGACTTGAACTTGAAGAAAATAAGTGTTTTACAAGAGGATACCCTCGGAATTAATCAGAGAGAAAAATGCTAGTTAACTGCAAACCTCAAAAGAATTGAGGGATCACTGAATCAGCTGATCATAGGTTTTTAAATTTTCATATTTCTGGCAGGTTTAATATTTTTAACTTTTATTTACGTTCTAAATAAACACATTTCTTGGGTGAGAAACAATTTCCAAAGTGAACATTGAATGTGAGACTGGAAACATGATGAAAAGGGTCAAAACAGGAATGGAAAATAGAGAGAAACTGGAAACAAAAATGTCTAAAACGTAATTTTTCGCAACTGCACGGTCTTCAGTACTTGGTGTTGCCTCCGTGGCTCTTGATTACAGCTTGAATACGGTTAGGCATGCTGCGAATATTTTCTCGTGGGAATAGATCCACTAGCGCTTCAAGCTACACCAAACTTATTGGCTGATTAGGACGACCTCGAATGGCCTTCCCTAGCTGGTCCCATATGTGCTCAATAGGATTGAGGTCGGGGAAACAAGCTGGCCAGTCCAAAGCTTGAATTTTGTGTGGATTTAGGAACTCTTGCACCACTCTAGCTGTATGAGGTCGAGCTCCATCCTCCATGAAAATGAAATCAGCACCACCATCAACTATTTGCAGCATGCCTCGCCGTATTCAAGCTGTAATCAAGAGCCAAGGAGGCAACAAAAAGTACCGAAGACCGCGCAGTTGCGAAAAATTACGTTTATACATTTTTGTTTCCAGTTTTCCTCTATTTTTCACTCCTGTTTTGGTCCTTTTCATCATTTTTTTCAGGTTAACATTCACTGTACACTTTGGAAATTGTTTCTCAACTAAGAAATGTGTTTATTTAGAACGAGAATAAAAGTTAAAAATATTAAACCTGGCAGAAATATGAAAATTTAAAAACCTGTGATCAGCTGATTCAGTGCTAACTTAATTCTTTTGAGGTATATATATAATTTCTTCGATACGGTACTACATAACTATCAAGTACCTAATTCAAAGGTAGGTAATGATTTTGACTTGATTATAATAGGAGTTTTTTTTAATTGTGCTAACATTGAACTATTGCATAAATCCACTATTATGCCACTAGATAGTTCATTTTTATAACAACCATTACGATTGCGGCCTGTTGTTTAGAGATTCCTTATAAAAGACCGGAGAGACCTAATACAACCAGAAAATGGATAACAAAGGAGATTTTTCGATAATAAACAATGAGTACCTAAGTACTTGCTGCCACTTTGACTGTTTGTTTGTGTGTGACCATTTGTGAATCGAACGGCTGTACCCGACATTGTTTGCACCATGATGGGTAAGTTTCTGGTAATAACTATTGCGAGAGGAATTCACTCCATGTTTCAAGCAAATTAGAGTAGGGCTAAACAGGAATCTATCTTCCTCAAATTTCCGGATTACCAACGATTATTAACCGATGGTTGGGAATCATGGGAACAGGATAAAAACGATCACCAATAAAATCAAAATAAAACGAGCCGACTAGGTGACGGTTTAATCTCCTACGTACCTAACTCTCGCAGCAAGTTGGAACCCATCATCAACTTGAGAGGGCTAAAAAGTACCCAAGGAAAAAAAGAGAATAACCTCAAATAAATTAGAGAATAAACTCACTTAATATTATTCAAATTGAATGAATCTCACGAAAAATGTAAGGCTCCCTTTGGGTTAAACGAGTTTAAAGGGGAAATAAACTTTGGGTTCGGCGAACAGAGAAAATCTCCCTTCTTTTAATCAAGCAGCACAATCCACCTCTGCAATTACATTGCAGTTGAGAAGTCATGGAAATTGCCCCGGACTCTGAAACGAGAGAAAATGATGGAAGCAGGAGAAAATCAAACAGTTGGGAACGGGAAAGTTCTCAAAGAAAATAGCCGATGTAGCCTTTTAAAAACTCTAGTCAAAATAATGGCGCAATAGCTTCTTGCATTTTTTTTCTTTTGAAACAGAATTGTTTTTTATTTCTTTTACTCCCGTCCGTCGGTCGAGAGCGTCGACGCAAATTATTTCAGAAGCCGAGAAACCATCACAGTGGAAATTACGATACAATACGGAAAGAAACGCAAAGTTTTGTGCTACGAAAGCACAGGATACTATCCACAAATATCACCACTCCGGCGAAATTCCAAGGCAAATATTTGTAAGCTGAATGTGACTCAATCATGGTAAATGTTTCTTCATGATGTGCATTGTTCAGGAAATAAAGTTTTTGAAGCTTCCCTCTGGAATGAATGCGAGCGATACAAATATTCAGGCAGAGGAAGTACAGAAGAACACAGGCCTGCAATTCCATTACCTACTCAGTTCCCAGTTGTAATCAACGATCATCAAGATCTCCAAGGCTCGCAAGACAACGAAGAAAAAATTCTATTCGACAAACTTGTGATGGCTCTTCTGGGTATACCTATCGATAGTCAAGAAGGCTTATTATCGGGTTAACGAACTCCACGAACGTGTCAATGCGCCTTCCGCCCGACCGATTGTGCATTTCCGGTTCCTCTCGCATGGATCCTTGACAATCCTTGAGGTCGATTGACAATTGTATAAATGGATACATGAACGGTATTAGGTATACGTAGGGACTAAGAACAAGTACGAGTAGGTACCACCAATAAGCGAGGGTTAGCGCCAACATGGCCAGAAAAGTACCACATATGTTATAGATATGAAACGGTAAGTGATGCAATCAAGGAGAAAAATCTGAAATACGACTTGTCCTCACAACGGGAGGGAAATTAGAGAGTGAAAACTCTTTTTTTATTGTTTGTTTAATCCGGATCCATCGCAAGACACTGGACGCCGCCGCCGTTGCTTTAAAGCAAAATAAATAACGATAATGTAGCGCAGTTTATGGCTTTGAAGTAGCGTAGTAGGCCTATCCCCATTTTACGAGTACAAATGGCTCCGGTACTTATAACAATATGCTGACCAATTAAAAACCAAAATAACTAGGTAAGCATATTTTCGATAAATTTTGCACTTTTTTTTCAATGATGTGCAACGGATTTATTTATTCTAACACACATCCACAACTCAGCCGCCTGAGCGAAATTAAAATGAGAAATGTGAAACTATTGAAACCGGCCAATAACTGGCGTAATTAACAGGTTCTTCTTAAAAAATGTTTAATTCATCTATATTTTGATTAAAATAACCATTGGATCGTAAAGTTGGAATGATTTTAAAAAGAGGAAATATCATGAAAGTTATGACAGGTACCAAAAATCTTTGATCGGCTAGTGTTTTTACCCTACTAATCGGCCAATAAACGCCACCTGGCTCATTTCAAAGATCCATTTCAACGTTGGGCAGTATGTACGAGAGTGTTTCCACTTTAGCAATTTGCCATTTCATTCAGTACGCCATTCTGCTGGAGGTAGCTGCCGCCCTGTAGAGAACGTCACATCACAACCAACAAAAGGGATTTCTGAGAGGCAATGGTAATCCTGGATGGAAAAGTTGATAAAAGATTGGAGCTATTGATGTTGTTTTCGGAAGGGGAATTACTTCAAGGGGTAATTCCCCTTCCGAAAACAACATCAATATGGAGTTCTACGAAATAAAAAAGGAAAAACTAATCAAACTAGATTGGAGCTACATTTTTGCACGCTGATTTGTATAAATTTCGGACGTCATATTACCTATCCTCTGAAGAAAACGAAGGTTTGTCATGAGCAATGGCGGGATGGTAGCTAACTAGGCGAAAAACGTTACATAATAATCCGATTGCCCCTGGGTCTGTTGCTAGTGACGTCACAGCATCCGCGTCAGAGTAAAATTAGAATCTGGGCGGATGAAAGGGGTAAAAGATGGAGGAGAGGGTAAGGAGGGGTGGGTGGTGGGTCGTTGAGCTTTTTTTCAACGCCCCATCGCGACAACAGCGACGTGTGCCAGACATGTGAGAAAACTGAGATTGGATTTGGAATCGTAGAAAAAGCTCAACCTCTTTCTCTTCTCTCACTTGAATTTCAATGAAAGACTGCGTTCTTCAAGAATAAAATTCTCATGAGTAACAAACTGTCTTTATCATACTACTACCTTAACCAGTGCACTAAAACTAAAAATTAATAGGTATTGTATGTGATTGGTGTAGAAGCGAACGGATAAGTAGAAGACAAGTAGAATTTCGGGGGCTAGGTTTAATGATCAAATATGTATGATAATGTAGTTAGCAGGCAGTTCTCATAAGAAATTCGACGCTCTTTCCAATGGTATATTTTAATTTTAATTTTACAATGCAAGTTAAGGGGGTCATGGCTGTTCTAGTTATGTAAGGTCGAAGAAAATCTCATAATCTTAAAAGTGAAAAAACAATGGGTTAAAAAAACTCTAGGAGACCCTTTTTGTTCGAAATTACCTGTGGAATTGATTTCCGACGTTTGTTCCAACTTAACTGTGGACACCCTGTATACATCATACAAAACAGCAATTCCCATGTAGGTATAGAATAGAAATTAGTGGCTCCAATTGTGATGAAATACGTAGGCAATTCCCTCCGAATTTTAGCAAAATCGGTTCATGAGGTACTAGTGGTTCGACGGTGATTAAATTGATACAGGACCGCCTAGGCACTAACCCGCATGACCCCTGAAAATATCGTCAAGTTCAGACCATAACTTTGTCTAGTTTTGCCTGAGTCAAGTTTTTGACCACAGAAAGCTCTAAACGTGTGAAGCAAGTGGACATTTTGATCTAGGAGGACAAACATTTTTATTTTACTTACCTTCGGTTAGAAGGAAGCAACATTTTCGAAACAAAAAATAGGAAACAGGAAAATATTGCAGGCTTTGCATGTATTGTGGATTCAGTGTTGGCGTTAGGCAGAAAATGTTGACGTAATAAGCAGGATGTCATTTTTGAAGAGGGAAAAAACGGGATAAAGGGAAATGGGCAAACATTTCAGCTGATGAGTAGTTCGGCCTTCGCCAGAAGAATGCGCTGACGCCGGAGCTCATTACTTTAGTTGGAGATCTATAGTTGGTTGTATAGTTGTTGTTGTACATGGTTCGAATTATTTTATCGAGGTTTTTTTGCCAAGGTAATGAAGAAAGAAGTACTTTTACCATGGAATGAAATAACGTACAGTACTTTGAAGAAAGAAGGTATGTATGGCAACCCCAAGTGAGTTCCTCGCATTGGAAATACATAAAAATAAATATGCTATTTTTCATCCAAACTCTGTATGTTGACACTTTTAAGAACAAAGTTTTCCCCCCAAAAAGATGATATTTATGAACACTAACAAACACTGGATCAAGGTGATCGACGTAAACGAACAAACCTGAGCGTTTAAATGACCACTGAACCAGATCACAATCATTTTCAACGGATACAGTTAACCAAGCAGAAGGAAATAGAATCAAACGTTTTCAAAGAATTACGTCAGCAGTTTAATTTATTGTGAAATGCGCGAGATTCGACCACACGTGGTTGGTATAACTCAACAAAGAATTTATCTTTTCAGCTACATCAAAGATAAATAATGTGTGCTACAGGGAGCGGAACGGTCTACTTCTGTGCCGTCTGATTATCTGGATGGTGGATATCTGAATCCTTTCTATCGTTTGCTGATCGGCCAATCGAACGAGAAACGTTCTTCTCATTTATTGTCAAGGTATCACTGAAACTGAAAACTCCAACCAACTTAGTTTGTATACCTATGTACTACTTAGAAAGGTGGGGAAAATTGGCAGCATGAGATGTAGTGTGATGAGTAATAAATTCACGGAAGAAGATATTTTTCCTGGTGCCTAACCAGGTTGTACGTGCAAATCATCACAAGTTTTTCCGCTACTTTCGAGACACAATTTCGTTACGTCTTCTGTAAGTTACGTGCCGGGAAAAAGCGTACTCCAGCAAGCTTGAAAAAAATAAAAAAACCTAAACTCAGCTGGGGTGGTTCTTTTCTTTATAAACTTCGTGGTAGCCCCCTTTTGACCAAGATCGAAAACATCGAACGAACGACGAAAACGTTGTTTAGGTACCTACCCACTTCTCAGGTTACATTTATGGGTTTTTAAGAAAAAAAGCTAACAAAATTTTGTGGTTGCATTTTTGGCTGTTCCGTTAACGGGAAAATTAAGAATGTGATGTTTTGTTTCAGGGTACAACCACCCCATCCTCTGGGACCTACCCACCCCAGCTGGGAGCAAGAAGTCCCACCAGACATATTGTTTTCAAAATTGAAAAATAATTAATGTACTTGTAACCATTATTTTAAGGTTGTTACCAACGTGTATAGATAGATTGCTTTTGATTTCACATTACTAAATACGAAAGAACTTCAGCAATAACGTGAAATGAAAGGAGTAGAGGAATTAAAAAAAAAAAAAAAAAAATGGCACAACCTGCCCGGTCTCCTCCCTACATGTAACCAAAAATATGATTTAAAAAAACTGAAACGCAAAATGCGAGTAAAGTTTTCAACTCGACTCAGTCGTTTATTATTCATGATGCTCAGAACTGCACGAGTGTATCATTTATAAACCCAACGTACACAGTAAAGTTTTCATATTACTGCGAAAAATAGGAATTTTCCGACTTCTCACAAGGACACGACATTCTTACCGCCGCTAAATAATGAGGAAGCAAAATTAGGTGATGAAAGAACTCGTTGATGGTAGTGAAACGTAATAGAGTACGGCCTTGGGAACACCCCAATCAAAAGACTTGAAAAAGCTTGTAATGATCCGTTTCATCCATCGCGCCGGTTTGATCCGGACCGTATAGTAGTGATTCCCTTAGTGATTCCTTCGTAGAGTCAACCTTTTCATTTGACGTCCATATATGATTCTACCCTGGGATTTATCATTTTCATTTATGAAGAGGGCGAACATGAACTACTACTGATGAAGTTACTAATCGGGAAATCACTTTATCACCATACACAATTTAAATTAGATACAGTAAGATGTGGCCATCACATTGTTATATTTAACACCCCATAATACTATGCTACGCGCACAATTTACAAAGGAATGTACTGTATATCTTGCAAGAGTACTCAGGCTTTCTTCTTGAATTGAAGGTTCAATATTATTTTCCATCGTATATTGCAAAGTTTCTCGCAGAAGAGTCTCTCATTCGCAGGGGTTTGTCTGTACACAAGCTCATCCATTTGCGACTGCTAACATTGATCTGATCCCGATGATTACTCATGGATTTGTTTGATTATAGATTGAATAGCTCTAAAATAAGGATCTATATTAAATCCTAAGGATCCTATTAAACCTAATATATCTATCTATCACCTAAGGATGTATTAAAGTCGGTAGGCTTCACATATTTACACACAAAGGCTCCAACTACTTCAGAAGCACAAATTCAATTTTCGACAACCGAAAATATTTTTGCGCCGAGGAGCAACTCCATTTCTTCTTAAAACCCTTTACTGGGTCTTCCAAATAAGTAAATATAAAAATATAGGTTGAAGTTCATTTTATATCTGGAGCTGCCAACATGAATAAAAAAATACTCTGCCAAGTGGAAATGGTACAGTGCTTCCTCGAGTCTAGGAAAATTTGAAAAAATTGTGTACGTTCAAAACACTTGATCATGTTGATGTTTGTCATTTAAGACAAAATGTCAACATAAATTTGGAATCAAAAATTGTGTAAATTCAAAACTCTTGATCGTGTTGATTTTTGTCAGATTAGACGTTGGTCAAGATAATCGTGAATGAAATTTACATTAGCGCATGCGTATACGGAGCGCGAGGAAGCTATGTTGTGTCATTTCCGCTTGGCAGAGTATTTCTATTTGGATGGTTAAATAGAATATTAGAATATATTCGAAATTCGAGTTCGAATAGACCATCCCTCATAGATAATATTTATGAAGCCTTATAGAAGCCAACACAGTCTACAAAAGCCAAGGCTTATTGTGTCTTTATATAACAACATAAATATGATTTCATGTTTATTGAAGGACGTATTTGATTGACTGATCAACCCATAAAACTCAAGGTTTGTTCCAAATTAAATCTGCAATTAAAATAAAAGTGATTTTCTATTCGAATAGTCTCACAGTCGTTTCCCAAGGTCAAAGTTGAGTGCGAGCTGCGGTTTGAAAATTTTCGAATATCTTTGAACTGCGGGACAACTAACCTGTTAGTCGGAACAAACCTGAGGGATAGTAGAAGATTTCCTGTATTCAACTCACCTCTTCTCCGCAGGGGTGAGAATTCAAATTGAGTGCAACTTACTCGGGCAGTTGGAACAGGATTAGTAGGGTAAGTTGGACACAACCCAGTTGGAACAGACAGAATATTCGAATACTGAAAAGAGTGCATCCGTAAATTCGGAACAGACCCTGTATGAAAATGGAATAAATACCGGGGTACCAAGGATCTGTATAATCTGTAAGAGTCGGTAGGCTCACATATTTACACACAAAGGCTTCAACTGCTGCTGCTTCGGGAACACAAAATATAATACATGAACAAAAGTAAATGAGAGAGGTATGACATGCTTGTAAGTTCCAGGTTCAGAACATCAGTTCTTATCAGAGCTTCATTCCAGAAAAAAGTAATCATCGCACGCATACTTACATTTTTCAACACAATAACTTCCAGAAGGGAATGAAAGCAGGAATGCTTCAATAAAACATATCGTTTGAAAGTAATTATCATTTTCCTAAAAATCTTACCTGTAAGCAAACAAAAGAGAGAAAATGGAACAGAGAGGAAGAGAAACGAACTAAATCACTCGCGACGAAGTTGTGAAAACCCATTTAAATAAAAAGAAACCGGAGTAAATGAAAAAACGTTGTCTGTTTCCACGAAAATAATGAGTTACAAAGTTAAATCAGAACTGAGTTCTTGTTTGTTACTGATGATTGCCTAACCGTCGAAATCAATTTAACTTTGTAACTAATTATTTTCGTGGAAATAGACAACGTTTTTTCATTAACTCCGGTTTCTTTTTTTTAAGGAAGAGAAATGTGGAAAAGTTTATTTCCTGGGGGTTGTAGGTACTCCAGCATTTCCACCCGACGATCCCCCGAGCTCGAACGGTCATTAATTTCGATTCAAAGACTCCGCGGAGTTCACCCTAAACGAAATCAGCAGAAACAAAACTCGGCGTGCGGGCCTGAGCAGGTCAGTTCTAGCAGCCCCTGCACCCCCGGTCAGTTCTACTTAGCCCTACCGGCTAAAATAAAAAAACATGGAACATGTTTCAGCCTTGAACTGAAATACATTTGTATGGTGGATGCGAAAATAGGGGGAATTAGGAGCATGAAATGTGGAGTGATGTGCAACACAGCTTTCCAATGAGTGGTGAAATATTTTTATGGGATGGAAAATCAAGAAGTTCCTTATTCCCTAACAATAATTGGTTGTATGCGAAGCATCAGAAAATACGTCGTGCGGAAATTCTGACAGAAATTTGTATCGCTTTTATGCTGGTGTGTGCTATCGTAAAACGATGTTACAGGTAAAAATCGTGTTAAAGGTATGACCATCTATTTCATCGCAGTAATGTCCCTCACCATAGGGAAGGCCACAACAAATAGAAGGGCTTGTAGTCCTGCTGAAAACGTCGACGTCCTTCAGGGTTTACCGATTGTAAATCTGTTTTCTTGCGTCAATTTGCATCTTTTCAATTATGATTGGCTGGCGGCAGATTAATTATTGCGTAGTACCTACACGATCAACTGTCTCTTTTTGTCAAAAAGGTGTACCTAATGTTCAAAGATAGGATGGATAGGGTATTTTCTAGGACTCTCCTCGAGCAATCCCTCTGTGCAAGGCAAACTGCCAGTAAACGCTTTCTTGATCTGGTACAGTTCATATTACATGGTTCATGTCCTCACCGACCGAAAGAGTTCACGTCCTGAGAGCATTTACAACGTCTACCAACGTTATTCGATTGATTTCCATCGGAAGACAGGTTTCATGGCTACCATGGCATCCAGCAGCCGTCTCTGCACAGTCCGTCTTCAGTCCCCCTTCCCAGGAAGTCCATAACTGCTTCCTTGTTCTATTGCTCATCATCAAGAAGCATCATCTCCTCTTAGCAGACATAGGTCCTTGATGAACTATGTATGTGCAATTGTGCATGAACTAGAAGACCACCCTCGTTTGGTTGCCAAGTGGTTATTGGCGAAACCTATCGAAAAGCAATATGGCCATTGACTATTCGTTTGATACAAACGCAATCGCCAGTTTTACAGTTATCTTATCTTCCTATTTAGATTTTTAGTTTTTGGTAACAAGGTAGGTATACTTTAT